>SKCR01041694.1:0-42761 GCA_019454045.1 Zanthoxylum bungeanum | reverse complement strand
TTAGCCCTAGTTCATAGTGAAGCAAGTGGGCCCATGTTTAGCTAGGGTAGATGTGGATATGAATATTTCGTGACCTATACGGATGTGGCATCGCGTTATGGTTATGTGTTTCTATTGAAGAACACAAATCAGAAACTTTTAAAGTTTTCGACACGAAATAGACGAACAGATCAGCTAAAGTATTAAACCGTCACGGTAAGACCGTAATGGAAAATACTTAAGCACCAAGTTTCTAATATACTTGAAAGAGTATAGTATTCTTTCAATAAGGACTCCTTCGGAAACACGTCAATTTGACGGTGTGTCCAAAATGAGTAACCGAATTTTATTGGACATGATAAGGTTAATTATGAGTCACTATGAGCTACCATTTCCTTCAACGGATAAGCTTTAACAGTGTAAGAACTTATTTAGAATAAGGTTCCATTAAAATCTGTTAGACATATTTCATATTAGATATAAACAGGAAAGAAACCGGGTTTCTCATTCTTATAAATTTGGGATACTAGGCATACGTTTGGATGATGAACCAAACTAAAACCCAAATTGGATAAGTGCCAATTGTAGGTTATCCTAGGGATACCATAAGTATTAGTACTTACACAACTCACAAGAGAACAATTAGATTGTTGTTCACCATGCGGTTTTCCTAAGAGGAATACCGATATGCAGTGGTAAGTGGGAGGAGGATAGTAAACTCGATGAAAATCAGAGTAATACTATTCCAGGCACCGAATCCTTAATGGAACACAAACAGTTCATCAAAGATGAAAACTATACCAGTAATCTTCGAATACACAAGAACCGCGCAAGTCGGAGAGATTCAGAAAACAACCTGGGGTATGGGTTTCTGATCTCACCTCATAATGACGTTAATCTTATTGAGGAACACCAACTGACTACGTATGAGGAAGTGATACAAGGTATCGACTCCCTATTATGGCAAAGTGCCATAAGTCTGAGATGGATTCCATGTATATAAACCAGTTTGGATACTAGTTGATGTACCGCAAAGGCATTGTGCCTATTGGTACTTTATAAGTCTTCAAGTAAGACATACATGGAAGACAACATAACAACGTACTAAGCTAGGCTTGTAGCGGAAAGGTATCGTTATCAATATGTGTTGGTTACAATTCAACTTTTTACCTGTTGCCACGGTAAATTCCATTTGGAAAATGCTTGCTAATGCTGCATGTTTCATTTATGAAATATGTCAGCTTAACGGGAAAATCGCTTTCCTGAAAATGAAACCTTTCGGAGGATGTTTATAACATCCTGTCGGTTTTGTCATACCTAAACTAGCAAACAAAGTTTGTAGGTTATTCGATCCATGATTGGATTGTAGCAAGCATAGGTTCTTAGAATTATTGTTTTGATGTAATCATAATAGTTTATGATTAATTCAAAACGAAAATGATTCTTGTGTATATAAGGAGATTAGTGGGAGCGCACTGACAGTGGCTGTCCTATAAAAAATACTGAAATATGTCATTTCTTGGAAATGATATTCCCATAATAAATAGAATCGGTGAACGCTTGGCTTTCATAAATACTCTCTGAGAAATCGTACATTGAAAAATGTATGCGACCTGATGTCTCATACGCTTGAGCATATGGATTCACAAACAGGCCAATCCAAGTGATAGTCACTGGATTGATGTTAAGAAAATCTGTTAGTATCTTAGAGAACTAAGGATGTTGTCTTAGTCTATGGAGAATGAGAACTTGAAGTGACTGGGATCACTTGTAGCAAGTTTCCAAACCGTTAAAATGACTACAAGTCACAAAACGGTACTACAAAGTTTGAATAACGGAACAGTGAGCTGGAAATCTTCCAAGCAAGATACTGTTACCGTATAAACAACAAATGCGGGTTATTGCTACAGCTGAAGGCAGCAATAGAAGCCTTCTGGGTCGACAACAAATCTAATTAGATTAGATATAATTCTGTTAGCAGCTGAGCTAGGCGTCAGCACATGCTAAAGAATTAATGGTCTCATCAACGATCCAAATATATATACTTTGATATTCAACTGATTCGTTCGGATCATACATCGTAGCGATGTGATGATCGAATAAATCGCATCAGATGACAATCATGCAAATCCGTGACGAAAATATTTTCTCAGCAATTTGAGCCAACCGTACATAGTTCGGGTGTCAGACACTCGAGTGACTGGCTATAGGCCAAGTGGGAGATTGTTGGACAATTATGACCCATAGTGGCACTATTTGTACAGATCATGGTGTTGTTGTACAAATTAACTATGTGACAAAGGAGATTGCTCTCTTATCATTTGTGATTAGATCACCAAGATATATAAATGATAGGAGGTCCCTAGGATTTATTCCTGGATTGAGAATGATATGAGACAGTATCAGTCCACGAAGGATAAATCATTAAATATCCCTAGTCAGAGCATTGTCAAGATTGGACATCGATAAAAGCGTAAAAGACTAGTATTACACTTGTGCGCGTTGTGAGGGCACAACGGCAAAGTTCTCATATATTTGGGTATAAAATACTCATGCAAGTGTAATAGGAGGTTGTGTTTTACCGATGGTACAGGAAACAGCTTCGCTCTGGATAGACCCCTTCGGAGTTCCATTGGTAGTATAACTATGTGTCTATGGAAGTCCGAAATCAGGGTAGGTGTATTTGGTCTAAACCTGAGACTTGCACCGCTAATACTTGCGACAATCAATATGCTTTGGATTGGTCATCCAGGGCTTTAACCGGTTCTGTGTACGCCTCTTCTGGGTATATTGAGAATCGTAGTGTATGGGTGTGATGTCAAGACGGAAGTATCACTTCAGTTATAGTGGAGATGATGGTCACGTAGGATACGAGACTGGTTCTCTTAAATGCTGCAGCTATCGGGATATTATGGCAAGGTCATGTATATCCGATTATAGAGACTAGTTACCAGACATCCGACATGTGCTTCTTACGGGGCAGACACAATTCCAGCCCAGGCCTAACACGTGATCATCTGATACTGGATCGACATACACAATACTACGTATACTACGTCTGATATAGATCGCTTATTCATGTAAGCATGTTTCTGGAGAATTTGGTAGGCATGGCGCTTTGCTAGAAGACAACCTTGTCTTGTAAATCGGTATAAACAAAGTACTAGGTACTTACATGTTCGGATAGTCCGACGACCGTATTTACTGCCAACATATCTGGGGATCTCATGGGTCGCTTCTCAAAGATTCACCGATGACGTATAACTCGCACTTTTAAAATTATCGGGATTAATTAGAGAGGGAGAAAATTAATCTGGGATTAATTACGGAGATATTTTATCTGGGATAAAATATCATTTAAAGAGAGATAACAATTATTTGGAATTAATCGACAAATTAATATATTCGATATATTAAACGAAATTGGATTTCGACGCGGAATTAAAATTGGATTTTAATTCGGGCGAACGAGTTAATTTAGAATTAATTCGTTAGCGATGTGAATAGTGATTTCGCTAGGCATAATCATTTAATTGCGTCACAACGGAAAATTCGTTAATTTGGAATTAGCGGACCCGAGCCCGGGATTGTTTGTGAGCGCATTCGCATTTCGAATTTGAGTGCGGCATGCAAGTCAAATCAAGCATCAAATCATTAGTCACATCAAGTGTCAAATCAAATGTCATTTTGAGTGATGTGACAATTGTCACTTGATTGAGTGATGTGAGTTGATGTGAGTAGATGGAAGTTGATGGCTTGAAAGACATTTAACATTATTTCAATAATGAAATTTGACTTTCAAAATTTGTGTATTAGATACATTATTCCAACCAACCAAACTCATCCATCTCTCTCTCTCTTTTCACGATTTGGAGCCAAAATGCTCCTCTCTCTCACACGGTCTTGGACCTTCTTCTTCCTTCTGTTTTCTGCAAAAGCAAGAGCTAAAGAGAAGCTTTGGATGATTTGTGGCAAATCATAAAGGTGCTAGCACACTCTAGGAGACTTACCAAGGTGATAGGGCAGTGATTTCGTGAGCTTGGGATCCATTTTGGAAGCTTGGAGCTTGAAGATTTCATGGAGGACCAAAGCCGAAAATGGAGACACTTGTTGCAGCTCACTGCCGAGACTCCAAGGAGAGCAGAAACCGAATTTTGTTGTTCTTCGTAGCATCCAATCTGTTCATTGTGAGTATTCCGCACCTCCTTTGATTGTATTTGCACTTGTTTCATGCTTTAAAATGATCCTTGGGACTTAAAAGAAACCCAACAATGCAGTCACTATTCATGATGGGAGTGGTTGGAAGCCTTAATTACTTTTTTCCCTCCAATTTGCTTTATTCTTTTGGAAAAGATATACAAAATTTTGTCTTTGACTTTTCATAAGTGTATTTGCTTTTAGAAAACAAAAACACAAGTATTACATTCTCTCTCTCTCTCACTCACGGTTTTGAACCAAAATTTTGACTCTCTTCAATTTTGTCCTTGGCCGAGAGTTGCTCTTCACTAAAGACAAAATTTATTTCAATTTTGCGCTTGCACACACATAAGGAATCATATTAAGGTGTTAGGGAAACCAACCTTTGAGCTTGGAATCTCAAATCAAAGCTTGGAGCTTGGATTCAACACTTCAAAGAGGAAAGCTTGGAGATCAACTTCAGAGGGGCTTGGCCGAAACTTCAAGGAGCAATTTTTGTGTTCAACGCATCCAAAATCCGATCAAAGTGAGTATGATTCCGCCATACTTACTTTCGTATTCACATGATTTCATTGCTTTATATGATCTTGGAATGTCTTAGAGACCAACACGTTCATGGAAGGAGAGAAAATGAGGAAGAAAATAACTTTTTTCTTTTATACCCATTTGACCGAATTTGGAAGGGATATAGGCAATTTTAGCATTTAAATTGAATCAAATTAAATAACCATTTTCACTTTAGTTTAGCCAATCAAATTAGGACATAATAAAGTGAAATTAAACTCAAGCCAAGTGTTCCAATCATTTGTCACCATATATCATATTCATAATGACAATTGGATAAAGTTTGAAAAGTCAATTATTTAATTATTTAACTATTGAATAATTAAACAATTAATTTACACAAATATATGTATTTTATTTACATTAAATAATAAATACTTATATTCATGGCATGTGTCAAAATCTCATTTGACGAATAATTAATGTGTATCTAATCGAATTATGTATCAAATACAAATACACAATAATTATCAGCAGACAAAATCCCATATTGCATGTGTTATCGTTTAACCGATTAAATGATCTGGATTAACTCATTTAATCCGATGAAGTATTATGAATAATCCATATTATTCATATTGCGTTGCCCAAGTGTTAAACGAGTACACTTCATATTGTGGGACTCTCTAAGTTTAGGTCTATCCGTCACGAAATCCAATTTCGTGTCCATAATCCACCCACTCATGGGTTATGACGACCACGAATAATCTCGCTAAACTATACAAGTCGAGGTCATTGTTGGACAATTATGACCCATAGCATCACTATTTGTACAGATCATGGTGTTGTTGTACAAATTAAATATGTGACAAAGGAAATTGCTCTTTTATCATTTGTAATTAGATTACCAAGATATATAAATGATAAAAGGTCATTATGATTAGTTCCGGATTGAGATGATATGAGACAGTATCAATCCACGAAGGTTTAATCATTAAATATCCCTAGTCGTAGTATTATCGAGATTGGACATCGATAATGCGGAATAGACTAGTATTACACTTGTGCGCGTTGTGGGAGCATAACAACATAGTTCTCAATATTTGGGTATTGGATACTCATGCAAGTGTAACAAGAGGTTGTGTTTACCGATGGTACGGAAACAACTTCTCTCTGGATAGACCCCTCAAAATTCCATTGGTAGTATGACTATGTGTCTATGGAAGTCCGAATCAGGGTAGGTGTATTTGGTCTTAACCTGAGACTTGCACCACTAATACTTGCGACAATCAATATACTTTGGTTTTGGTCGTCCAGGACTTTAACAGGTTCTGAGTATGCCTCTTTTGAGTATATTGAGAATGGTAGTGTATTGGGTGTGATGTCAAGATGGAAGTATCACTCCAGTCATAGTGGAGATGATGATCACGTAGGATACGAAACTGGTGCTCTTATATGCTGCAGCTATCGGGATATTATGACTAGGTCATGTTTATCCGATTATAGAGACTAGTTACCAGAGATCCGATATGTGCTTCGTACGGGACAAACACAATTCCAGCCCCAGGCCTTGCACATGACATCCGATGCTGGATCGTAATACTCAATACTACGTATACTACGCCTGATAAAGATTACATATTCCTTTAAGAATATTTCTGGAGAATTGGGAAGGCACGGTGCTTTGCTAGAAGCCAACCATGTCTTGTAAATCGGTAAAAGCGTAGTACTAGGTACGTCCGTGTTCGGATAGTCCGACCACCGGATTTACTGCCAACATATCGGGGATCTCATGGGTCGCTTCCCGAAGATTCACCCATGACGTATGACTCGCACATTATTAATCTGGAATTAATTAGCATTGAGAGAAAATTAATCTGGGATTAATTACGGAGATATTTTATTTGGGATAAAATATTATTATGAGAGAGAACGATTAATTTGAATTTAATCGATCAAATAATATATTCAATATATTATACGAAATTGGATTTCGACGCGGAATTAAAATTAGATTTTAATTCGGGCAAACGAGTTAATTTAGAATTAATTCGTTAGCGACGTGAATAGTAATTTTGCTAGGCATAATTATTTAATTAAATTTGATTTAATTACGTCGCAACGGAAAATTCATTAATTCAGAATTAGCGAACCCGAGCCCGGGAGTGTTTGCGGGACCACTCACATTTTGAATCAAGTGGGGCCCACTTGTCACATCACTTGTCTTTCACCTCACTTTATGGTTGATGGAAGTTGATGGGATTTGATGGTTGCTTACCAAATACTCAAGCTTGAAAAGTTGAAAGACATTTACTTTTTTGGAATTTTGGTATATGTTTTAAATTTTTGGAAAATCATTGACAATTTTTCACAACTTATTCTCTCTTTCCTCTATGCCTTGGGCGTGACCATCTTCATCTCTCCTCTTTTCTTTCCTTTGCCGAGAACAACCATGAAGAACAAGGGAATTTTGTGGCAAAAGTTTCAAGGTGCTAGCACACATTAGGAGTCTTACGAAGGTGATATGGAAACCCATTTATGAGCATGATTGCACACTCAAGCTTGGAGCTTGACCGAATCATGGAGCACAAAAATAGAGGCCAAAGCCGTGAGCTTCATGGAGGAAAAGCTTGAAGAATTTTTGTTGTTCCTCGAATCCAAAAGCCGATCAAAGTAAGTAATTCCGCAACATAACTTTGTCGTATTCACACTTATAAATGTTTAAATCGATCTTGGTTTGACCTTAGAAACTCAACAATGGTATCAGAGCGTTGTTTAAGCATGAAATTGGAATTAGGGTAAAATTGATTTGAGCATGCTTTGATGAAATTGATTGTTGGAATATGCTTGAATGATGATAACATAGTGTTATGCATGATCAATTTGATGAAAATTGAATTGGATGAATTTTCCCCAAAATATTTGGCTTGGCCGAATGGTATGCTTACCTTAATGTCATTGTGATTTTGTTTTTTGAATCATTGGATGAGTTTGAATGACTTGGGAAATGTTGATTTATGATTTAATTGGATTGAATTCGGAATCGGACAATAAAACCCTACAAATGTCGTGACTATATAGCATGGAAAATGATATGATTTTTGATTCAATTGTGTTGGACCGTGTTGATGATAATTAGCATGATTAATTATGTAAATTGATGTTTTGGAAATGTTAATTGGTTAATTAATCATGGCTATACACTTTGATTAATTTAATTGTGAAATTTGGAATTTTGTGATTTAATAATTGAGCTTAATTTAGAAATTGGGCTTGTAAAGTTGTATTTGGGCTTAATGGGCTTGGTTGGGCCAAGTTTGGTTTGGGCTAATTGGTTGGATCCAATTGGGCCCAAAACCATATCCATAAAGTCCAAATATAATAAAATGGACCTAATAGGCCTAAATTGGTTTCTTGGCAAATAAGGGTGATTCCTTAAATGGGCTTTGGTATTTGGGTTTGACCCATATTAACCAAAGTCCATGCCTTATGAAATTAATTGAAAGCCCATTGGACTTTAATTAAATTGACATTGGATGTTAATTGGGCTTTGAGACCCGTAACGATTAGATTTGGAATCTAAGTCGTAAAGGCACATTAAAAAGTGTAATTATTTAATTTAGAATTAAATATAGAATTAGTATTAAATACAAATTAAATTGGATTTAATATTGTAGTTAATATAATTCAAGAATTCGTACTTTGAGTACTTATTCGTAAAACGAGTTGGACTCGCGCAAAATCAAATCGTTGTTTGAACATTGGATGGTCATTAATTTCATATTAATTAATTGGATTAGATTGATTGATAACATGCTTTGTGTGAATACATGGATGCGATGTATGAATAATGCATATCAGATGGATATTAGATGGGTGAGGGCAATTTTGGAAATTGTTGTAATAAATTAGAATTTATTTAATTGGACCTGCGTGTCCAGCCTATTACCTCTTGACTCTTTGTATTTCTCCTCTCACCTATTCCCCTCAATGTAAATGAGGTTTCTTTAGAAGTGTTATGTAATTGGGTAGAAGTAAGATTTGTGCTAGCGGGAGAGAAGAAATGGAGAGATTTATTCTAGGAACAATGTGTTAAGTATCCATCCGCATATCATTATTATTTTATTTATACGCGCCTTATTATGCTTTTAGAATGCATGCTTAAGGGTGTATGATGATGAGACCTAACAAAGATAATAAATTGGTTGCCAATTTACGCGAAAAACCCTCAACATATATTAAGCGTTTTTTTTTTCCTTCCATTGAGGGATTCTTACTCAAGATCCAAGATTGGCACTGGTTTGTTGGCCAAAGTCATGACCTTTTTCCATCGCGGATGTGTTTGAATCATGAAGGCTTTGTTCCATATCGGTGTCTTGTCCAAGTTTTGATTTGTTGGCCAAAGTCAAGATCACTTCTTGTCCATCGACATCGATTACGAAGCTTTCCAAGGTCAATGGTTCCGCTTAACTGGGATCATTAAGTTTGTTGTGCCAAAGCCAAGGCTTAGTTGATTCAGAGGAAAAAGGTTATGGAATATATTGGATATATTGGCATATATAAGATATATGTTTCGGACTTGGAAGTCCACCTACTGGATCTAGGAATTGGATGGGATCCAATTGATCTTAGAGATCTACCTAGTTAATTATCATACAATTTGTTGGCCAAAGTCAAGATTGTGTGTTATTTAACGAGATCCTAGCCCACTAGGAAACAAGGTTTCCCGAGTACTCCACAGAGGGTTAGAGGCTCGCCGAAAAATAGTGGGAGGCAAGTATTAAATTTGCAATATTCGTTTAGTTACTTGCCAATACGCGTTCATTTCAATTTTTTTGTCAATATAAATTAATATATTAGTTGGACTAATATTTAATAGTTGTTTTATTTAAACAGTTGGACTGTATTCAAACTATTTCAATTATAGTTGATTATATAATTGGATTATTGTAATCAATATATTGAATTTAACCAATTAAATTATAGTTGATTATATAGTTAGACTATAGTAATCATTATATTAATAGTACCTAATATCGTTGATTGGATAGTTGGACTATGACAATCAAGATAATTGAAAGATTAGCGTTTAAAACATAAACCTGGTGAAAATGTCTTTAAACGAGTTTAATTTTCAAATTGGGAATAAAATCTCAGGATAGTCCTGGGGACCGAGAAGTTACTTTATTTAATAGAGTGGAGTCTCGAGCCTAAGCCCGGAGTTGAACAAATAGTAGAACATGATATTTGGAATATTCATATGATGATAACCTTAGTGCTTAATCTGTTATGCTTGCTGCAAAGACTCCTTAATTTCTTATTCAGAACTAAGGATTAGATCCTTATAGTATGATAATGAAATTGAAGGATCTTCATAAATCTATCTTTAGATCTTAGAAAAATAAATTGCAATAGAAAACTCTTGGAGAGTTAATGGCTATACTCAAGGAGACAAAACCAGAGTTTGCAATAGGGCAAGAAGCGCAAGGCGCATCTTACTTCGACATCCCAGAAGGCCAAGGCTTGGCCAAAGGCTTCTGGGGTGTGGAAAAGGGGCAAAGGCAAAGTCATTATAATCTTCTGGGAAGACAAAGGACATATCCCGAAATGTCTGCCTAAACTGTGGTAAACGGGGTCACTGGAAGCGTGACTACCATATGGACAAGGAAGACATTAAGGAATTAAAGACGGGACAAGGCTGCGGCTTTAAATATGTTTGTTATAAACATGTTCACTACTAGTATTAAAATTATATTTTAGATACTAGATGTGGTACGTAAATATACGTACTGGTGTGCAGAATCTGATGATAAGCAAGATACTGACTTCAGTTGAGATTGCTCTACGAATCGCAAATAGGACGAAAGTCGCTGTTTTAACCATAGAAACCTAAGTTTAGGAACTACCCTTCGGGTGTGTACTTAAATAGGAAACTGTTACAATGTAACTAGTTTGACTAGAAACATTATCTCTATATCAGGTTTAACCCGTTGCGGGTGTACCTTTATATTCTAGAACACTAAAGTGTTTTATTTTATTAAGATGATATTGAGATAAACACATTAGATGTGAATAACAGTATTTATATTTTGAATATAAATAAATCTCAAACGTATAACATGACAAACAAATAGCTCAAACTGAATTAATCAGTTGAAACTTATAAGTGGCATTGTTGTCTGGGACACAATTAACAAGACTCATATATCCACACTTTCGAAGAGTGGGTACTAGGACAGATTTGATTCTAATCAAATAATGTCTATGAATCTAGTTTATTAGGCAAAGTGCCTATAACACCTATTACTTGGTAAAAGTGCAAGTGCCACCGATCTGTTAGCCCTCGTTCATAGTGACGTCAGTGGGCCCATGTCTAGCTAGGCTAGAGGTGGATATGAACACTTCGTAATCTTTACGGATGTGGCATCGCGTTATGGTTATGTATTTCTAATGAAACACGAATCGGAAACTTTTGATGAATTCAAAGAGTTTCGACATGAAGTAGACAGACAGACCGGCTAAAGTATTAAAACTGTCACGGTTAGACCATGATGGAAAATAATTAAGCAATAAGTTTCTCAAATACTTGAAAGAGTATACTATTCTTTCAATAAGGACTACTCCCGGAACACGTCAATTTGACGGTGTGTCCGAACAGAGAAACCAAATTTTGTTGGACATGATAAGGTTAATCATGAGTCACTCTGAGCTACCATTTCCTTCAAAGGATATGCATTAATCAGTGCAAAACTTATTTTGAATAAGGTTCCATAAAAATCTGTTAGACAGACTTCATATTAGATATGAACAAGAAAGAAACTGGTTTTCTCATTCCTGAAAATTTGGGAATGCTGGGCATATGTTTGGATGATACCAAACTAGAATCCAAATCGGATAAGTGCCTAATTTTTGGGTTATCCTAGGGTAACCAAAGTATAGTACTTATACAACTCACATGAGAACAATTTAATTGTTGCTCACCATGCGGTTTTCCTAAGAGGAATACCGATATGCAGTGGTAAGTGGGAGGAAAGTAAAACTCGATGAAAATCAAAGTAATACTATTCCAGGCACCGATTCCTTAATGGAACACAAATAGTTCATCAGGGATGAAACTATACCAATAATTTTCGAATACACAAGAACCGCGCAAATCAGAGAGAGTCAGAAAACAACCTGGGAGGTATGGGTTTCTGATCTCACCTCATAAAGATGTCAATCTTATTGAGGAATAAGAAACACTGACTACGTATGAGGAAGTGATACAAGGTATCGAATCCCTATTATGGAAAAGTGCCATGATTTCCAAAATGGATTCCATGTATACCAACCAAGTTTGGACACTCGTTGTTGTACGAGAAGGCATTGTGCCTATTGGTACTATATAAGTCTTCAAGGAAGACATACATGGATTGAAACATATTAACGTACTAAGCTAGGCTTGTAGCGAAAAGGGTATCGTTATCAACATTGTGTCGATTACGACGAAACCTTTTACTCGTTGCCATGGTTAAATCCATTTGGATAATGCTTGTTAAAGCTGCATGTTTCATTTATGAAATATGGCAGCTGAACGTCAAAATCGCTTTCCTTAAACGGAAACTTTTGGAGGATGTTTACAACATCCTGACGGTTTTGTCGTACCAAAACGAGCAAACAAGGTTTGCAAGTTAAAATGATCCATTTATGGATTGAAGCAAGCATTGCGTTCTTGGAATTATCGTTTTGATGTAATCATAATGGTATATGATTTAATTCAAAACGAAAATGATTCTTGTGTATATAAGGAGGTTAGTGCGAGCGCACTGACAGTGATTGTCCTAAAAATGATGATATGTCATTTCTTGGAAATGATATTCCCATGAAAATTCTTGGCTTGGCTTTCATGAAAATTCTCCATAGAATTCTTGGGAGAGACAACTTTTATTCTAGGAATAAAGATCTACTAGGATAAATCTAGAAGTTGTTGGCACTCTTTGAGAACTCGTACATTTAAATAAATGTACGCGACCTGGTGTCTCATATGCTTTGAGCATATGGAGTCACAATCAGGCCAATTCAGGTGATAGTCACTAAATTGATGTTAAGAACATCCTTTAGTATCTTAGAGGAACTAAGGATGCTTTCTTAGACCTATGGAGAATGAGAACATGAAGTGATTAGGTTCACTGTTGCAAGTTTCCTAACCGATTATAACGACTATAAGTCGCAATAACGGTACTATATAGTTTGAATAACGGAACAGTGAGCTGGAAATCTTCCAAGCAAGATATTGTTACCGAATAAACAACAAAAGTGGAATATTGCTACAGCTGAGGCAGCAATATAAGCCTTTTGGATCTATAATAATCCTAATCAGATTAGGAGTAGTTCTGTTAGCAGCTGAGCTAGGCTACAGCATATGCTAAAAAATTAATGGTCTCATCAACGATCCAGATATATACTTCAAATATTCATCGGATTCGTTCGGATCATACATCGTGGCGATGTGATGATCGAATAAATCACATCAGATGATAACACCATAAATCCGCTGACGAAAGCCTTTCCTCAGCAGAAGTTTGAGCGAACCATACATAGTTCGGGTGTATGACACTTGAGCGATTGGCTATAGGCCAAGTGGGAGATTGTTGGACAATTATTACCCATAGCATCACTATTTGTATAGATCATGGTGTTGTTGTACAAATTAACTATGTGACAAAGGAATTCCATTGGTAGTATGACTATGTGTCTATAGATGTCTGAATCAGGGTAGGTGTATTTGGTTTAACCTGAGACTTGCACCGCTAATACTTGCGACAATCAATATACTTTGGTTTTGGTCGTCCAGGGCTTTAACAGGTTCTAAGTACGCTCTTCTGGGTATATTGAGAATCGTAGTGTATTGGGTGTGATGTCAAGATGGAAGTATCACTCCAGTCATAGTGGAGATGATGATCACGTAGGATACAGAACTGGTGCTCTTATATGCTGTAGCTATCGGGATATTATGACTAGGTCATGTTTATCCGATTATAGAGACTAGTTACCAGAGATCCGATATGTGCTTCGTACGGGGCAGACACAATTCCAGCCCCAGGCCTTGCACGTGACATCCGATGCTGGATCACAATACTCAATACTACGTATATTACGCCTGATAAAGATTACATATTCCTTTAAGAATATTTCTGGAGAATTGGGTAGGCACGGTGCTTTGCTAGAAGCCAACCATGTCTTGTAAATCAGTAAAAGCGTAGTACTAGATACGTACGTGTTCGGATAGTCCAACCACCGGATTAACTGCCAACATATCCGGGGATCTCATGGGTCACTTCCCGAAGATTCACCGATGACGTATGACTCGCACATTATTAATCTGGGATTAAATAGCATTGAGAGAAAATTAATCTGGGATTAATTACGGAGATATTTTATCTAGGATAAAATATTATTTAACAGAGAGAACGATTAATTTGAAATTAATCGATCAAATAATATATTCGATATATTAGATTTTAATTCGGGTAAATGAGTTAATTTAGAATTAATTCGTTAGCGACGTGAATAGTAAATTTGATAGGCATAATTATTTAATTAAATTTGATTTAATTACGTCTCAATGGAAAATTCGTTAATTCGGAATTAGCGAACCCGAGCCCGGGAGTGTTTGTGGGACCACTCGCATTTTGAATCAAGTGGGGCCCACTTGTCACATCAAGTCACATCACTTGTCTTTCACCTCACTTTATGGTTGGTGGAAGTTGCTGGGATTTGATGGTTGCTTACCAAACACTCAAGCTTGAAAAGTTGAAAGACATTTACCTTTTTTGGAATTTTGGTATATGTTTTGAATTTTTGGAAAATCATTGACAACTTTTCACAACTCATTCTCTCTATCCTATATGCCTTGGGCGTGACCATCTTCATCTCTCCTATTTGCTTCTCCTTTGCCGAGAAGAACCATGAAGAACAAGGGAATTTTGTGGCAAAATTTCCAAGTTGCTAGCACACATTAGGAGTCTTACGAAGGTGATAGGGAAACCCATCTATGAGCATGTGTTGCACACTCAAGCTTGGAGCTTGACCGAATCATGGAGCATAAAAATGGAGGCCAAAGCCGTGAGTTTCATGGAGGAAAAGCTTGAAGAATTTTTGTTGTTCCTCGCATCCAAAAGCCGATCAAAGTAAGTAATTATGCAACTTAACTTTGTCATATTCACACTTATAAATGTTTAAATCGATCTTGGTTTGACCTTAGAAACTCAACAGTTATAGCATACGTATAATCCCTCCGTTACAGGCCATCCATATTATACCTGGGATATAGATGAGAACGTCAAATTCATTCAGTATAATACAGTCAAATTTTAATTTACGATCTCTAAATAACACTCGGAACTGATTTCCAAAGTTATACCACGGCCATGGATTTACTAGATCGTAAACACGTGAGGATGCTTATGCCATGTACATAGGACTGACGGATCCTATCTTGATACGCACATGATATCATGAGCATCAGTCCACACCCAACGAACAGATGAAGGTCTGATCATGACTAGATCGTTGACGTGACTACCATCAAAGTGTTGAGGATAGCTCATATATCCACAGTGGTATCTCAAGTCGAATGACCACTATGCTCACAAAACTCGAGAAGGTTCATATTGACGTTGGTGTACCATCTATTAGGAAACCTTTCGTGAGTCGTTCAGTGTCTTATCAAATAAACACCTACATATCTATACGAGTCTCCCGAGACTCATGGTTCACTGGGATAAACCATCGGACCAAGTCACGATATACGACATGTATTGGTCTCAGTGGATTTTACTAACCGACCCGTGTTAGTAAATCTTGACCATGAACTTTATTTAAGGATATACAACTAATAGTGTGTCAATTACAAACTACGTTGTAACTACGCACTATACTGTAAATCATATGGTCTTTGTCTAATATATACGTATCACTGAACTAGATTCAGTTTCGATCTAATCGTAATCAGATATATAATCGTGATTAGATCGAATAAGTGTATAAAATACAATGGTACTACCATTAAAATTAGTAATATTATGGAAAATATAATTGCTCGTATTTATGAATCGGACATAAATACGATTCGGATTGGCACTCTGAGCATTAACCCTAACAATTTCTCCCACTTGATCTAGTTCCAATCCATGGTATCATATACACATCTCAATGTGTATCGTATACTCATGGCCCTCAAGTGCTCACCAGCACTCAAGAGGTATGCAAGAACAAGTAAGTATGCTTTAACAAATCGAGTCTGTCAAACAAACTCAACTGTTTTCCTAAGCCAACATCATTCATATTTTGTAGAATCCAAATTCCACATGAATATGACTCAGACGCTATATCAGTATTGTCTTATAGTTGTTGAGTTGTCTTTGTATTTAGAAATCAAATCCAAATACTATGAGACAACCGCAAGCACTACACTAATATGAAAACTTCTAATCTATAGGGTCACTTTGCAACTTCATAAGTCAATACTTCATAAGTTGCAACTGATCCCACTAGTACAGTAGAATCAATGGCGACACTCCCACTGCATCTTTTCTGACTTTATATGACATAAACCATCTAATGTCATAATTAGGATCAAAACTAATCTGACGTTATGGTTGCTGACTAAATTCTCCATGTATGAGAAACTCGTTCTTAATATCTCAAAGATCATAAAGAACATATTTCAAGACTCATCATATGGTCTACTGTATATCAAAATAACTCGTAACAATTACGATTAAATTGATATCTTTAATCGCACATAATACAGTATTCATTACGCCATCATCCTATGATGCATAATATTGACTAGACATTCTAATCAATAGCTCTTTCGACAAAGGAATCATCATTTACAAAAGATGAACACTATATATATATAAGACACGTTAAATGTCAAACAGTTATACTAACTGTCATACAGATAGCCTTGCTGTTTCTTTTATTAGATCATATCCAATACGCGACTAATGGGAGTATCACACGAGTCTCTTAGTTTTATAACTTATATAAAACTTTATATCAAATATAACAGAGACTACTCCCACTGCAAACACGAAGAAATAAAGACTTAAGGATATATAATACTAGAAAGAAATTTGTACGCTCCCACTGACCCTATTGACAAATATGTATTCTCTATACTTCGATAAAACCAGACAATCTGAATGATATCAAAATCAGAGAACACGGATTTCTGGAAAGCTTATATGAGTCTACAATAGGTTCCATAAGCTAATATATCAAACTGTGATCTTAGCAGAATACAAACTCTAGGGCCATTCAAGAATGAACTCTTCAAACTAAGAAACCATGACGGATCTCTCATTCAAAGAAATCACTCAAGAACGCCACTTTGCATTCTTTAGCCAAAATACAGTTTAATATCAACATTAACCAACAGATCTTTAATTGTTCAATCAGTGCGACTAGAGACAAATTTCCTCAGAATCTACAATAGACTACTTAGTATAACCTTTCTCACTGTCATACTATAAAGGTCAAACCTTTATCAAGCTCACTTTGCTTTTCCTACGCAAATAATTTACATATTTTATGAACTATTCATAACGAAAGCCTAATCAAGTTATAAACTTGATCGTAGTAAGCTATTAACAATCTTAGATCTATGGTTCAATGCCTAGTTCCGAAATCGATATCAAATATCGATCCCTCTATAAGTTACAGGATAATTTTCTTCGATAAGAAAATATTAGAATCATTAAGTATCAAATACTTTGTAAATGATTCTGACATCTTATTGGACTTATACAAAAGATATCTAAGGGCCTTTTCGTCTTATTAATTATGTAGTTCCATTACAGTTTATCATTTTCACATTTGACTTCACAAAGTCAAATCTTTTCTGCAATCGTCAACATCCAATGTTAACCACCAAGTAACAAAATAATTTTATTACTCAGGATTGTAGAAAAGATATTCTATTAAATAGAATACAATATTCCATTAAATATAATACAATATTCCATTAAATAGAATAAATGATAAATATTTCAATCGTACATCTGAGGCACAAGTACTTTCAATTATATAACCATTACACATAAGAAAGATTCAAATCTCAAACTTTTCAAGATTCGAATTTTCTATCTATACATATCATATATGTAACTGTAGAAATGAATGGAACCTTAATTAAAGAGAGTGTTACTGGAGCATAACCCCAAGAGTATTGAAAATTAATTCGGTAACACTTAATATCAACGAATCAAATCATATAAGATTCGATAACTCCCACTGACCAATTCCATCATTATGGAATCGTGGAAGTTTAATAATGAGTAAGAATCAAATTCATTAAATAACTTCAGAACTAATTGCCTTGAATTCATGCGTTTGATCATATCAAACATCTTCGAGCAATTCAAAGACGCGCAATGAATTTCTAAAGATACAGTTTTCAGCACTACAGATAAAATATCTTTGAACTATTCAAAATATATATCCGAGTTTCATTAGTAACATATTGACAGTTCTTGAACCATTCAAGACGTTCAACATGTTTTCCATTAGAAACACGTAACTAAGTTATGACAATTCATCAACTAAGTTACGGAGTATATAAAACTATCTAAGGTAATTTTTAATTCATTAAACCACATACATCCAATGTATTAGTCTAATAAATCTTGTGGTCCAATGACGATCATCGGTTAAATGAAATTTAATCATAACCTGAATACAATATTCATTAAATGGTTAAGGATATATGGTGTGATCTCGTATCAGACCGTCCTTTACCATACGGAACAAGCATCCAATGCTTTTATGATAAAATCTTATAATGCACAGTTCTAAGTCATTTATTCTACGAAATATTTTCTTAATGCTTATCTTTCATTAATGACACTACTAGTCACTTTAAAATATGTAACAACTGTTTATACAAAACAATTAACTATCCAATAGTCAGAAGTTCTGATATCAAATATCAAAACAGTTATTAAACATTATTTTAAATAACTAGATGAGAGATCTGGTATCCAATACCTACAGTTGACGTATTGTGAGAATCAAAATTCTCTATACACAACTATACGCATCTCATTTCTTAAGCTTTATAATTTCCGTTCAATTATTCACAACAATTGCAAATGATTGATCAGCAAACTATGTCAGACACGTGACTTCTAAAAGTCACTAAAAGCGAATAAACGTCATTAAATGATAAACAAATACTAAAGGGGTTTTCTTTACGCCAGTCAAGAATCTCGAGACATGAACTATTCAAGTCAATTCTTACTACATAAGAAACAATTCTATCTAGAATAATATCCTAAACATATATCCATTTAGATTACATAATGTGACTTAGTAACTAAGTCACAAACCATCTTGATTTTCAAGAAAATTGGAACAACAGTTCCTGATGGTTTTAACTAATCTAATAATATCTAAGTCTACTGTCTTTCTTGAACCTATTCTAGAACTACGCAACCAAAAGTAAAGTCAGAAAACCTATATATTCAAGTAATAAGCTATGCAATGGATTAGAAGTATAAATCTATAAATAATATAGAATAAAAAAAATGAAAGTAGTAAATTCCAAAATATTACACACTGCTTAAGTTATGGATTTTAAACTTAGCAGTGTATCCCACTACTTTACATAATACCGTAATCCCTAACGGACAACAAAAATTCAATAATTAAATCAAATTCCATAGTGATAGTAGGATCCCATGAATATATTTCGACTCATAGCTTTGGCACGATCTCGCCTTCGTATATTCATTAGGTAGACAACTCTTTGTCAATCACTCACCAGTGACTCCTGGTTTTGGTCCTGACCGTTTCTCGCTATGACAACTTTGGCACGTTTACATGGAGGCGTATCAAGGCTACACTTGTCAATGACATACCCAAGCTACCGGTGTAGTCCTGACAGCTTTGGCACGTTCAAGATTTCCACTTTCACTTGAATTTGTCCAGTATCAATATACAACCGGTATGGAAAATAATCCTATAACTTCACCCTCACAGCTTTGGCATGATCTCGGATGCACTTATAGAAAAATACCCATAAACCGTACTGACAAGATAGACCAAGAAACATGTATCCAATACACGTTACTTTACAGCCATATTTAAAAGCGGGGATTTTCCTACGGAAGCTATACTCTACATCCAATGCAGAATTTAATCTAAATCATTTTCTAAAAAATTCAATTATACTTTAGAAAACATAACACAATTTAACTATTAAATTTCCATTATATTTTCCGTTAACGTAAAACCGAAAAGTAAAGAAACGTATATAGATTACAAGCAAGTGTGAACATTAAAATTGGATTATATATCATATATCAAGCATGAATAATATAATGGATGAAGCATCAGACCCGCTTTGATACATTTTTGTTGGGGTTTTGGGCGATGGGGCGTAGCGGAAGTGCGGGTTCAGGCGAAATCGTATTTTTAAAACTTTTTTCAAAATACCGAATTAATTTTTTTAATATCCAATATGAATAATTTATTCATATTTCACCTTAACCTATTTATTCAATACCAAATATCGACATAAACAATGTTGAAAACTCGCGAAACTTTTACAAAAACAGTTTTTTCCACAAAATGGCCTAAAATGTATTTTTGACCGAACCGACTACCCGATACTCATGGAAACTACCCAGGTCAGCTCTAATAGTGTCGGGGCAGTTCATGGGCTGCCCGAACAGTGATGGATTCACTATTTGGGCAGTTGTCACCCGGTTGGCTCAAAATCCACCCGGTAACGCCGTTTTCGCTTATTTCAAGTAGAAAATACTTTCCGGTAAATGTTCAAACTCCCAAAACACATCCACAACATTCTAAAGACAAAATTTTCATCACAAAAACAGAAACATGTGTAGGTCTGATCCAGTGAACAAATTTGCCAAAAATTCATGCTTAAATCTTATTTTCAACAAGATTAATCTAATTAATCCATCACCAAATAAGTCCCACTACATATGAAAAACTCTAGAATAATTCTAGGCTATTTAGAGTGGATCAACAACTCTATAATGGAAACACTTCAACAATTGAATAATTTGGAACTAAATTACAATAATTTCTTCCAAACACACTTCACACATGCACACTAGCTTCTAATCCATCCACCAAACAACAAAGCCCCAAATTTTTTAGATTTTTAAGAACCCTAGAACCATTCTAATTCATCAAGAAACAAGAAATCTAATTTCTAAGCTTAGGGATGAAGTGGATTACCTTTAATCACTTGTTTCTTATGCTTTTTCCTTGAGTTTTCTTTCAAATCTCCATGGATTGATCAAACCAAGTTGAAACCCATTTTCTTTAGGCCTTGAAAGTTCATGGAAGAAGAGAAAATGAGGAAGAAAACAACGTTTTTCTTTTATACCCATTTGACCGAATTTGGAAGGGATTTGGGGGCAATTCTGTCATTTAAATTTAATCAAATTAAATAACTATTTTCACTTTATTTTTGCCAATCAAATTAGGACATAATAAGTGAAATTAAACTCATTCCAAGTGTTCCAATCATTTGTCACCATGTATCATATTCATAATGACAATTGGATAAAGTTTGAAAAGTCAATTATTTAATTATTTAACTATTAAATAATTAAACAATTAATTTACACAAATATATGTATTTTATTTACATTAAATAATAAATACATATATTCATGGCATGTGTCAAAATCTCATTTGACGAATACAAATACACAATAATTATTAGCGGACAAAATCCCCTATTGCATGTGTTATCGTTTAACCGATTAAACGATCCAGATTAACTCATTTAAAATGATGAAGTATTATGAATAATATGTATTATTCATATCGCGTTGCCCAAGTGCTCAACGAGTACACTTCATATTGTGGGATTCTCTAAGTTTAGGTTTATCCGTCACGAAATCCAATTTTGTGTCCATAATCCACTCACTCATGGGTTATGACGACCACAGATAATCTCGCTAAAATATACAAGTTGAGGTCATAGCATACGTATAATCCATCCGTCACAGGCCATCCGTATTATACCTAGGATATAGATGAGAACGTCAAATCTGTTCGGTATAATACAGTCGACTTTTAATTTACGATATCTATATAACACTCGGAATTGATTTCCGAAGTTATACCACGGCCATGGATTTACTAGATCGTAAACACGTGAGGATGCATATGCCCTGTACACAAGACTAACAGATCATATCTTGATATGCATAGGATATCATGAGCATCAGTCCACACCCAACGAACAGACGGAGGTCTGATCATGACTAGATCGTTGACGTGACGGCCATCAAAGTGTGGAGGTTAGCTCATATATCCACAGTGGTCTCTCAAGTCGAAGGACCACTATGCTCGCTCAACTCGAGATGGTTCCTATTGACGTTGGTGTACTATCTATTAGGAAACCTTACATGAGTCGTTCAGTGTCTTATCAAATAAACACCTACATGTCTATACGAGTCTCCCGAGACTCATGGTTCACTAGGATAAACCATCGGACCAAGTCACGATATACGACATGTACTGATCTCAGCAGATTTTACTAACCGACCCGTGTTAGTAAATCTTGACCAGGAACTTTATTTAAGGATATACAACTAATAGTGTGTTTCCCAATGTCAATTACAAACTACTTTGTAACTACGCACTATACTGTAAATCCTAGGGTCTTTGTCTAATATATATGTATCACTGAACCATATTCAGTTTCGATCTAATCGTAATCAGATATCTAATCGTGATTAGATCTAATAAGTGTATAAAAGACAATGGTGCTACCATTAAAATTAGTAATATTATGGAAAATATAATTGCTCATATTTATGAATCGGACATAAATTCGATCTGGATTGGCACTCCGAGCACCAACCCTAACATAAACCGCACTTATCAGTTGACATTTTCAATCTGTTGGTTCGACCCTTTCGTGCAGTAATGGACCCAAACTTAAATTTTTTGTATTTTTCATGTTTTTACGTGTTTAATTTACCAATTTTGGATTATTTGAATTGTATTGATATTTGAGTTTGAGTTATGGATTATTGTTTTCGAATTATGGTTTGGTTGTGAGGTTTGATTGGGTGGTTGTTGTAGGCCTCGGATGGGTGTTTGTGGTATTGAATTGTAAATGGAATGCCCATGTTTTAAACGGAACCATACTGATTTTCCATTATATTTATACATAAGTTTTATTTGGTGCATTTTACATCTCAAGTTTCGAGATGTCTCTTTTGGGTGATCTTTCGGCGGTCACCGATCAACGGGACCTGCTTGCCTCGTAGAGTGTGCTAGGTGAGCACGGATAGAGTTTTATAGCTGGTAGACCAATAAAATAGTCTGAGCCCGTTGAGCCTCATTGTGAGATCGGTTTCAAGCTCCGAGCGTGGGGTTAAGGTAAGGATTCGGTACCCATCTTAATTGTGATTTTAAATTATATATATGTATATCATTATATTATGCCTATGAAAATAATATGAAATGCTTTTTAACTTTAGCCATGTTTATGGAAATGTGAAAAGGCGTGTTGGGTAGCACAACGCGACCATAATGAGTTTTATTATTTTTGTTATAAATATCTGCATGGTAGTGTAAATGTAAATTGGAACAAACTTGAATCGGTCAAAATATTAAAAATTGGATATATTAAAATCGGTATATGTGGAGCCCTGTTGTGGAGCACATCTTGGTTATTATTTAGCCCGTTATGGCACTTGTTTGTGTGGAGCCCCGTTTTGGCCCACCTTGTAGACCCCGATTGACCAGTTATGGCAACAGTTATGCGACCCCGAGTGGTGCTATTTGGACGGTGATGACACGTCCTTAGGTGAGAGTCCCGAACATGTGCATGATTTTTTTATTATTGCCTCATTGTGGCATTTGATCATGAGGAGCCCTTAATGGCATATGATCATGTTTATTATGTGGCCTCGTTGTGGCACATTGATTATTCACGGATCCTATTTGAGGTGACCGGTTATGTGGCCCCATGTGGCACTTATTTATTTACCGCTCCAGTGTTGGGAGTCTGGTTACGCGGCCCCGCGTGGTATTTCACTCACGTTATTATTTAAATATTAATGATGTTAAGGATGTATATTTTATTATATTGATAAAATGTATAAATTATAGTTATTTCTTAACTCGCATCCTCGACATTATTTTATTGGGCATATATATATTTATATCTCACTAACCATGTAGGGTTTTAGTAAAACCAATTAAGGTGAGTACATTAATCCTTACTAAACACGTGGTTTTGCTCACCCTCAATTTAACATTTAAGATTAGACGTTAAAGCTTCGGAGCTTGAGGGTGCGTTCTGAGTTTTGGAGCTTCAGGGAGCAAGGAGCGGGTTTGACTCCTGGATAGTGTTTGGATCGTGTTGAGTAGTTTTATTCATTTTGGCGGTGCTAGTGCATTCGTGGAGGTAACTGACTTGTATTTGAAATTATCAGACTGTGTAGTTGTCTAAGTGATGCATTGCATAATCAGACCATTATTTGAATTTTAATTATCTATTTCGCGACAGGTGTTCACATTTAAACTATGGGAATATTTTGGATATTTTACATATGATTTTACATTTTCTTTTGTTTTTAAGTTCTTGGGGCATGTTTTTTAGATTTTTAGATTTTTTGTCTCTTTTGACCAAGTCATGTTTTGACTTTTTGACCGTTTTATGATGACTTTTTGATCATTTTACTGGTCTTTGGATCAACTTTATTTTTGTTGACAGGTGATTTTCGTTCAGGGGGAGTTTCGAGATAACTCACCCGAGACAATCCTCATTCAACCTTGAATTTGTTTGGTTAGGGGGAGACCAAAGAAAAATTTAGTAAAAGGTGAGAAAAACACATAAGTTTACAAGAGTTTTAACGTGGTTCGGCGAAGCAAATCTAGCCTACGTCCACAGACACAAAATGGTGGGGGATGTTTTATTACCTAGAACTAACTCAGCTGACCTGTTTTGAAAGAGGTCCAAGTGAGACCGAGCAGTTTATCGACTTTTACAAGTAGTGTTCATTCTCTTTTTATTACAAGTTCGCTATCTATTTCTTTCTCTCTCTACAAATGAATTCAACTTTCCTTTATATACTCCGGAATTACAACACTATTCCCTCAACTTTATGATGTTTCCCGCATGGTCTGCGACTGATTGACGGGCTCTCTGCCCCAAGACTGCCTTCGTCTAAAGCAAATTTACTGCCTGACGGTCTGTTACATCACTCTGTTTTCTCCACTACCACACGTAACAATAATGATGCCAACCTGTAAAGTGCCATTGAAAAATGATCCAAGTCGAAGGAAAAACCAACCATTCTGATTTTCTGTCGGTCTTCAAGAGGTCAGCTAAGTAACCTGCCGAGCTTCCAAAATTATTTCCGCCCTGACCTGGAATACCTGAACTCACCAATCTTCTCCATGGGGCAGGTCAGAACCAAATCGGATCTCCGATCTAATTTGGTCGTCCTCGGTTCCGATGTGGTCGGTCTCTGAAATCTGCTCCATGTTACATTCTCTGGTCGGTCATACCCAGGAACTGTACCCGAGCTGTTTGTCGGGTTGAAGAAACGACTTACACCCTCTGACCCATGGTCTTCCGGATGAGTAGAACTTTCTTTCTCTGCCCTTACCAAACTATTCAGAAACCTTAGCCGCGGAAATCCCCATCAATATCTGTCCCCTAGTTCTCGGTTCCAACGAGCATATGAGTTGGTGCCGGGAACTACAAAAATCAGAAGTGTGTTGATCGACTGTCAGGTGGCTGATCCTCAAAATTTTACAAAAAAAATTGCCTTAGTGCCAACCCAAGTCACCCTTAGTGTCTTCGTACGGTCTGTCCTTAAACCAGAATTAGGCACTCGGTGAGGCGTAACCCGACCCTGAGGTTGGAGAGACCAGTAGTCTCATCGGAATGAATCAAATCCCGAGCGGGTGGAGCAATACGGTCTCGGAGGAACGAATCCAACCCCGAGCTGGCGGAACAGAACAGACTCGGCGGAATAAATCCAGCCCCGAGCTGGTGGAATAACACAGACTCGGTGGAACGAATCCAGCCTCGAGCTGGTGGAACAATACAGACTTGGTGGAACGAATCCAGCCCCGAGCTGGTGGATCATAGAGCATCGGATGAATGAATCCAGCCTTGAGCTAATGAAACAATACAGGCTCGGCAGAACGAATCCAGCCCCGAGCTGGTGGAACATAGAGCATCAGCGGAATGAATCCAGTCCCGAGCTTGTGGAACAATACAGACTCGGCGGAACGAATCCAGCCCCGAGCTGGTGGAACAAAGCATCGACGGAACGAGTCCAGCCCCGAGCTGGTGGAGCATTTGAGACTTACACGAGGGAAAATTTCCAACCTTGAGGCTTTGTGGATCCTGGCGCGGGCGTCCCAATGCCAGACATCAGCGAAAAACAAAAGAAATGAAACAAAGTTAAGTTAACAAAATGAAGGTGACTTAGCATATACTCCACACAAAATCAGGAAGTAAAAATAACAACTCGGGTACTCCGAGGCAGCGTCATGCCCGGTGCCTCCCAAAACACAATTCTGAACCTTACAATTAAGTTATTTCCGGCTAATCAGGCTACGGATACGTCGATTCGGGGTGGTCAA
This sequence comes from Zanthoxylum bungeanum, assembly GCA_019454045.1. Lineage (NCBI taxonomy): Eukaryota > Viridiplantae > Streptophyta > Magnoliopsida > Sapindales > Rutaceae > Zanthoxylum > Zanthoxylum bungeanum. The sequence goes on along the minus strand of SKCR01041694.1, from coordinate 16,433 downwards.
GCAAATCCCCATAGGGGAAAAAGACACCCCGTGTGTGCCCTCACTATGTGGTTCTCAATGGGACTCACCAGCCGACTCGCAGTGGAAGAAATCTCTATGGGTCTGGTTTACCCGAGACTCCTGTAATCAATGGAGCTATTCGGCCATACCCAAGCCTGGTGGTCTGATGGTACTCAGCGGGACTCACCAGCCGACTCGCAGGGGAAGAAACCTTCATAGGTCTGGTTTACCCTAGACTCATGCAATCAAGGGCGCCATTCGGCCATACCCAAGCCAGGTGGTCTGATGGTACTCAGCGGGACTCACCAGCCGACTCGCAGGGGAAGAAACCTACATGGGTCTGGTTTACCCGAGACTCCTGCAATCAAGGGCGTCATTCGGTCATACCCAAGCCAGGTGGTCTGATGGTACTCAGCGGGACTCACCAGCCGACTCGCAGGGGAAGAAACCTCCCTGGGTCCAGTTTACCCGAGACTCCTGCAATCAAAGGCGCCATTCGTCCATACCCAAGCCAGGTGGTCTGATGGTAATCAGCGGGACTCACCAGCCGACTCACAGGGGACGAAATCTCTATGGGTTTGGTTTACCCGAGACTCCTGTAATCAAGGGCGTTATTCGGTCATACCCAAGCCTGGTGGTCTGATGGTAATCAGCGGGACTCACCAGCCGACTCGCATGGGAATAAACCTTCCTAGGTCTGGTTTACCCGAGACTCCTGCAATCAAGGGCGCCATTCGGCCATACCCAAGCCAGATGGTCTGATAGTACTCAGCGGGACTCACTAGCCGACTCGCATGGGAAGAAACCTATATGGGTCTGGTTTACCCGAGACTCCTGCAATCAAGGGCGTCATTCAGCCATACCCAACCCAGGTGGTCTGATGGTACTCAGCGGGACTCACCAGCCGACTCGCAGGGGAAGAAACCTCATTGGGTCCGGTTTACCCGAGACTCCTATAATCAAGGGCGCCATTCGGCCATACCCAAGCCAGGTGGTCTGATGGTACTCAGCGGGACTCACCAGCCGACTCGCAGGGGAAAAAACCTCTATGGGTCTGGTTTACCCGAGACTCCTACAATCAATGGCGTCATTCGGCCATACCCAAGCCAGGTGGTCTGATGGTACTCAGCGGGACTCGCCAGCTGACTCGCAGGGGAAGAAACCTCCCTAGCGGTTTACCCAAGACTCCTGCAATCAAGGGCGCCAATCGGCCATACCCAACCAAACCAGGTGGTCTGATGGTACTCAACGGGACTCACCAGCTGACTCGCAGGGGAAGAAACCTCTCTGGTTTCAGTTTACCCAAGACTCCTGCAATCAAGGGCGCCATTCGGCCATACCCAAGCCAGGTGGTCTGATGGTACTTAGCGGGACTCACCAGCCGACTTGCAGGGGAAGAAACCTCACTGGGTCCGGTTTACCCGAGCTATTTCTCAATAATGCGAGCCATGGGGTAATAACACTCCGGCCTCGGTGGTTTGATAATGACACCCGGGAGCGGTGTGCCAAGAGGTGTTCGCGCGTTTACCGCATGGGCCTCATTCCTTGATGCGTTCTGGATCCTCAAATGTGAAAGGAATCAGACCGGAACACTTCCACCCTGGGGTTTAATAATGACACCCGGGATTGGCGTGCCATGGGCTTGGTGCCCTTCCCGACCATCGATCACCTCTTCACATCGAACATATCCCAAGAATATTGAAAATAACTTTCGTATTTGATTAACAAACAAGTAAGATAGACAAGTTTCTTTAAAAAAAATAGAGTTTTATTCATAGTCAAGGGACTTGCTGCCCTTCTTACAACTCTTTGCGGGTCATTTTAAGAGAGGCTTTTACAATACTTTCTTCTGGTTCTTGCTTTGGAGTCTGACATGTCCTCGAGTCATGGCTTCTTCTTCAAATCCTTCTAGTCTGAACTTCCTTCTGATCTATGCTCACAGGGTCTGCTGCACCGAAAGCACCATAAGCGTTGCTGAACAATGCATTTTCCCTGGAATTTGCATATCCCGAGCAAAATCTGGAAGCCTGGCCGAGGTCTTCTATTCTGACTCCTTGTGGTCTTCCCCGCGCGCTTTTTCTCCTTTCCTCTCATTCGGGGGCCTGAGGGACGTCATCCCCTGACCTTGGCTGACCAGTTCTCTAACCGATCCTTCAGCACTACCAACCTGTAGAACTGAGGACTCTGGCAGATCGAGCAAGCATGGCGCTTACCCTAGGATGGACTTGTTCAGCCACCGCCAACGAACGTCACCCATCTACCACATTACATTCCATTCCATTCCACAACTCAATCCTAATGGGTGGCCGTTGGCTAACCCTCTTACATTCCATTCCACAACTCAAAAAAAAAAAACTTCTACTACAACCCTCATTCTCCTGCGAACCCTTTCATTATCCCGTTCTGACCAAATTCTTCCTATCCCTTTCCTTTTTCATCTATTCTGCTGCTGAACTTTCCAACAACTCACGGTTTCCACCATCTACCATCGTCTTACTACGCCAATTTCTTTTTGCTCTTTCCCACAGACGACGCCAACTATTGATGGGTGATTTTCGTCCCAGGGGCAGTTTCGAGTATAATCACCCGAGACAATCCTCCTCAACCTTGAATTTGTTTGGTTAGGGGGAGACCAAAGGCAAATTTAGTAAAAGATGAAAAAACACACAAGTTGACAAGAGAGTTTTAACGTGGTTCGGCGGAGTAAATCCAGCCTACGTCCACGAGCACAAAATGACGGGGGATGTTTTATTACCTAGAACTAACTCGGCCGACCTGTTTTGAAAGAGATCCAAGTGAGACCGAGCAGTTTATCGACTTTTACAAGTAGTGTTCATTCTATTTTTATTACAAGTTCGCTATCTATTTCTTTCTCTCTCTACAAATGAATTCAAATTTCCTTTATATACTCCGGAATTACAACACTGTTCCCCCTACTTTATGACGTTCCTGCGTGGTCTCCGACTGATTGACGGGCTCTCTACCCCAAAACTGCCTTCGCCGAAAGCAAACCTGCTGTCTGACGGTCTATCACATCACTTTATTTTCTCCACTACCACACGCAACAATAATGATGCCAGCCTGTAAAGTGCCATTGAAAAATGACACGTGTCGATGGAAAAACCAACCATTCTGATTTTCTGCCGGTCTTCAAGAGGTCGGCTAAGTAACCTGCTGAGCTTTCAAAAGTATTTCGCCCTGACCGGAATACCCGAACTCACCAATCTGCTTCAGGGGGCAGGTCAGAACCAAACCGGACCTTCGATCTAATATGATCGTCCTCGGTTCCGATGTGGTCGGTCTTTGAAATCTACTCCATGTTACATTCTCTGGTCGGTCATATCCAGGAAACCGTACCCGAGCTGTTTGTCGGGTTGAAGAAACGACTTACAACAATTTTCCTTCTCTGTCCTTACCGAACTGTTCAGAACTTCCTTCTCTGCCCTTACCGAACTGTTCAGAAACCTTAGCCGTCGAAATCACCATCAACAATTTTGTTTATTTACCCAATCGTCATTGACCTCGGTTTTGGATCGTGACAGTCTTACCATGCTAAGACTATGAGATTTCAATCAAAATGTGTTTTCCTGGTGAAAAGATGGATGATGGAGTCATTATTGGGAAGATTCATCACTCATAGGCCCTAAGTATAATTATGTTGTATGCTAAATTGAAGAATCAAAAGATATCGATACTCTCTCACCTGATGAACTCGAAAGTTCATGAGCAAAAGAGGAAACCAAGCACCATCGCAGATGAGCAGGTTTTAAAGGTTTCCACTTACGTTGGTGTAGGCATTGCATTTTTGCATATCAGCCCGATGATGAGTCTCGTATGGAGACACGACCTTTTTAGTTGTGAAAGCCGTGGGAAACGGACGTTGGAAGGGTAAAGTTGGAAATTAGTATTTTGTCAGATTTAACTCGCTTGTTTCGCTTCAGGTTCGCTTATTGGACCTCTGTTTTAAAACACACCAAACCCATTAAATCACATCCAAAAAATAATTAAAACATTTAAAACACATCTCACAAATTAAATAATTAAAAAAAATTAAATTAAATTAAAATACATTTCACAAATTAAATCACCTTCCTAAATTAAATTAAATCCATTTCCTAAAATACATAAATCACATCCTAATTAATTAAATCACCTACCAATTTAAATAAATCATATCCTTAACTAAAAAGAATAAATCAAATCAATTGCCCTAATTAAAAGATTTCCTTATCAATATTAAATTAAAAGATATCCCCAATTAATACACAAATCATATTCCTTCCCCAACAAGGTAAATCCCCTCCCTTGGCCTATAAAAAGAATCCTTAACCCACACATCCAAACCCTGGCTGGCTAATCCTCACGAAAATACAAAGAAAATAAACCTTGCTTCACACCCCAAGCAAATCATCAAACCTTCTCTACGCTGCCTTGACCTTGCCGTAAGCCACCCATCATCAGCACACATTCACGCCTCAGCACAAGCCAAAAGTCCCTCAGCACAAGCCACACGTCCCTCACCACAAGCCACCCATCATCAACACACACTCACGCCACACATAAGTCCTTAGTGCATCACACACCCATTCGCCAATTCATCTTTCAGCCCTTATTCAGTCCACGTGAGCCATATTCACGCCTGCCACAAATACAGCCTTCAACGCACATCAACCATAGCCACACAAGCGCACTCGCCACGCCACACTGCCCCGTCTTTGTCCTTCACGTCTGCTCACGCAACCAGCCCTCAACAGCCCCACAAATCAGCCTCACATTCACGCATAAACACCCTGAAACTGCCCAGATTTTAGCCCCAAAACTGCACAATTAAAACAGTCCAAAAACTGCCCCAAAACCCCTCAAAGTCACGCCCAAAAACCCGAATTAACCCAAAACAGTGACCAGAAAATACCCCTAAAACAACAGCGAAACGGAGTAAAAACAGCAGCCCGAACAGAAAAACAGCGAGGAAAGACGTTGAGTTGGTGAACCGAAAGAGTTACGGATCATTCACCATTCCAACGGACGTGTAACGCCCTTTCGTGAGACGACAAAAGAGGTTAGACCTGAGGGCACCCTTTTATTTATTATCTTTCGTTTATTTTATTTATTTTAGAAATATTATCGCATGAGAGTCGTTTGAGGCATAATATGATTGTTGGATGAGCGGGATGTGTGTTCCCTTTTGTGGTATATCGGATGGAAACCCGGACGTAAATTCCGTAGCCGATTCCGAATGGACGGTATTGCGGTCTGCACTCGGGATACAACGCCACGTACCACTTAAGATGCACGTATCTCGTCTCATCCAAATTTGTATTTGAGCATGTCATAGTTCTAGGCCGTTTATTTATTATTTAAGCATGAGTTAATTTAGTCTTGTTATTTAATTTTCAAAGCATGATTGTGTTATTTAGGCATGTTGTTTTTCTTCATTCTTTATGCATGATGTTTCGTTTAGTTTATGTTTATGTTTAATTAGTTATTTGTTTACTTTGGTTTAATGGTTCAATATGCTCGTTGTGTTATATTGCGTGGGGTTATTTGGATGAAAGCATGTTAGATCTAAGTACCCTTGAGCATGAATGTTGAATAAATTCGGTTAGTTTATTGCACAAATCATATCATCACAAGTGACATAAGTAAGGGACCATTCCGAACCCAACGGTTTGAGGTCTTCCCTTGCGAGGGGTGAGTGCGGCCTTAAATCTTTGTCCCGGTTCACACCGGGTGGCGACTCCATGTTATTTCGTACTCCCAACTAGGCCGCGAGCCTAGAAACAGTGTCGTCAAGTTCTGTGTCCTACAGTTGGTGACTCCACTGGGGATATTTTGAATCGGCCCCGAAATCATGTCTTGTGATGTTTATGATTTTAGCTTTAGTTAATCGTTTCGATAGTGAGTTGAAAGAGGTTAATCAAAGGCTTTGTTGGAGCTAGGTGATGGTTGGGTGTCTTCCTTCACTCACTACCTTTTCATAAGGAAAATCTGTGAAGACACCGAGATAATCATTACTTGTAGCTCGTTGTTTATTCCTGACACCAAGCGATAAGAGCCTAAGGGGCTTGGGTACTTAAGAGAGCCTCGCTCCACCCTCCCTCTGGGGAATCTACAACGGGAAATCCATTTGACAGTTAGTCACACACCGTAACTCGTTGGCACGTACCGTAAGTTATAAAAAGGGTGCGCTCACTTGGTCGCTCGAGCCCTTGAGTGGGGAGTCCTAGTTGTGGGCAATCTTTCGCCAGCAAAAGCTTTTATCTGCACTCCCATAAACCCGCATGAGAACCATAGTTGTATATCCTATAGAAGTTGCCCATTTATGCTTTGATAACCACATGCATATTATATCTCATATATCGCATGCATCTCATGCATACACGCATCATGTTAACCCCGTGTCTTAAAAGCCATCATAGATATCCATTGGGTTAGGAAAAAGAAGACTTGTCAAAGAAGAGTTTAGCAAACATGGATATTGGGGAAAAGGAAATCGAGAAACAGAGAAATTTACGGCAGAGATAGAAAGACCATTGGGGGCCTTCAGAAAAAAAAAAGAAAAAAAAAAAAAAAAAAGAAAAAAAAAAAAAGAGAAAAAAAAAAAGGAGAAAAAAAAAGAGAAAAAAAAAGAAAAAAAAAGAAAAAAAATTGTTGTTTGTTTTTAGTCCTTAATAGTTAGGCATAAGTCCAATGATGAAATCGTTTGCTTTAGGGTGAAATCTTAGAAATGATAAACTCTTGATGTGCTTTTATCTGATACTTTGAGTGATTGATCTATGATAGACTCGTAAGCACTTCACTATAGGTTCTTAGCTAGGAAAACCTGAGTAGTTGGCAAGGTGACTAGTTGAAGAAATTGTAGGTCGGTGAATGACCGTTTGCTTAGATGTCTATCTTGATTTGATTATGTTATGATGTGTGGTATGGTTGAAAATGAAAGAAAAGTCTCTAAAGAAAAGAATTGAACCACCTATAACCAATAAGCGTGAAGCTACCCATGGGCGAGTATTATGACCACCATGAGGAGAAATGCTACCTTAAAGGGTAGGTGTGTTGAAAAAAAAAAAAAAGAAAAAAAAAATGAAGTTCAAAATGAAACGAGAGACAAAGGAAAAGAAAAATAAAATCATACCACATTGAGCATGGAAAATCAACTGCATGCATAATTAAGACATCTAGGTTGGTTTGACCCATCGATCCCGATTTTTGAAACAAAATCATTGAGTTGGCTTGCTTAAGGATCAAGCTGTGAAAGAACCTTTGCACACACACACTTTGAGTCTGACATAGATCATTTATTCAAAAACTCAGATTTAAGTTGCATTGAGTGTTTTGAATGTCTCTGGTTTCATTACTGAGCATTCTTTGAGGACAATGATATGTATAACTATTGGGACTATTTCGTAGAATGTGATATAGCATGATGATATGGAAGGCCCCACCATATGGTTCATCTTGACCAATACAAACAGCGGAGAGCAGAAAGCTAAACCAAGACTGTGGGTGACCAGTCTACACACCGTGAATCAAGGACATAACAAGATATTGAGTCATGAGACCAGAGAGAAGACTGACCAGTCGCCTGGAGAACTGGTGGAAGACCTAACCCAACAGAATAGGAAATTCATGCATGCATGCATACACATAACGTATTTTTGCATTCTTTTTTGTGTTTGTTTCGTTTTGCATTCACAGGTTTCAAAGATGAAAAAGAGAAAGTGGCAAAGACAAACCAACCAGAATCAGCAACATATGAGTAATAGTTTTGGGGATGAGTCCCAGGGTTGAGGCCCATATCAGTATCAGTTATAGGGCGAGGCCCACGTCAGTATCAGTCTGGGGGCGAGGCCCACATCAGTGTCTGTATGGGGGCGAGGCCCACATTAGTTTCAGTTTGGGGTCGAGGCCCATATCAGTATTCGTTTGGGGATGAGTCTCGGGGTTGAGGCCCACATCAGTATCAGTTTGGGGCGAGGCCCACATCAGTTTGGGGCGAGGACCACATCAGTTTCAGTTTGGGGTCGAGGCCCATATCAGTATTCGTTTGGGGATGAGTCCCGGGGTTGAGGTCCATATCAGTATCAGTTTTGGGGCAAGTCCCACATCAGTTTTAGTCTGGGGGCGAGGCCCACATCAGTATCATTTTGGGGCGAGGCCCACATCAGTATCAACTCAGGGTCAAGGCCCACTTTATCAGCAGTTTAGGGAATGAATCCCAGGGGGCGAAGCCCATATTGTCAGCAGCATCGGGAATGAATCTTAGGGCCGAGGCCCACATTGTCAGAATTTGGAATGAATCCAGGGAATGAAAACCAGGGCCGAGGCCCACGTCGTCAGAATTTGGAATGAATCCCAGGGCCGAGGCCCACGTCTTCAGAATTTGGAATGAATCCCAGGGCCGAGGCGCACGTCTTCAGAATTGGAATGAATCCCAGGGCCGAGGCCCATGTCGTCAGAATTTGGAATGAATCCCAAGGCCGAGGCCCACATCAGCATCAGTTTAGGGCGAGGCCCACATCAGCATCAGTTTGGGGTGAGGACCGTATTAGCATCAGTATCAGTCTTGCCGGGTATGGCACTCTGGGGGCGAGACCCACATCTTTATCAGTATCAGTCTTGTCGGGTATGGCATTCTGGGGGCGAGGCCCACATTACATCAGTATCAGTCTTGTCGGGTATGGCATTCTGGGGGCGAGGCCCACATTACATCAGTATCAGCATTGCCGGGTATGGCATTCTGGGGGCGAGGCCCACATTACATCGGATCAGCTTCTGCCGGGTATGGCATTCTGGGGGCGAGGCCTACATTACATCAGATCAGCATTACCGGGTATGGCATTCTGGGGGCGAGGCCCACATTACATCAGATCAGTTTAGTCCAGGAATGGACACGCCGAGAATCGCACGCCGGAATGGCACTCCGAGAATGGAGATATAGTCCGGGAATGGACACGCCAAGAATGGCACGCTGGGAATGGAGATATAGTTCGGGAATGGACAGCTCGGAATGAGCACGCCGAGAATGGCACTCCGGGAATGGAGATCGGTTCGGAAATGGACCATCATCATATTCAGGGCGAGGTCCCTATTATCAGCGGTATTGGATCGAGATGCGTGCCCAGGGTCGAGGTACCCCCGTTGTCGGTTGTAGTTCCGGGTCGAGATGCGTACCCAGGGTCGAGGTGCCCACTACATCATCATATTCAGGGCGAGGTCCCTATTGTCAGCAGTATTGGGGTCGAGATGCGTGCCCAGAGTCGAGGTGCCCCCGTTGTCGGTTGTAGTTCCGGGTCGAGATGCGTGCCCAGGGTCGAGGTGCCCACTACATCATCATATTCAGGGCAAGGTCCCTATTGTCAGTGGTATTGGGGTCGAGATGCGTGCCCAGGGTCGAGGTGCCCCCGTTGTCGGTTGCAGTTCCGGGATGCGTCCCAGGGTCGAGGGCCCACTGCATCATCATCACAGTTCACATTCGGTGGTTCGGGAACAAAACACAGAGGTCGAGGCACCTCGCCATCATATCAATTCAGACCAGGTGACAGCTGGCAGACCAGGTGACAGCTGGCGAGCCAGGTAAGTAAAAATGCATTGCACGTACTTTGATAGGATTGTCATTGTCACACACTGCACAAGTCCCATCAAAGTGGGGGCGACTGTAGGCATTGCATTTTTGCATATCAGCCCGATGATGAGTCTCGTATGGAGACATTACCTCTTTAGTTGTGAAAGCCGCGGGAAACGGACGTTGGAAGGGTAAAGTTGGAAATTAGTATTTTGTCAGATTTAACTCGCTTGTTTCGCTTCGGGTTCGCTTATTGGACCTCTGTTTTAAAACACACCAAACTCATTAAATCACATCCAAAAAATAATTAAAACATTTAAAACACATCTCACAAATTAAATAATTAAAAAAAATTAAATTAAATTAAAACACATTTCACAAATTAAATCACCTTCCTAAATTAAATTAAATCCCTTTCCTAAAATACATAAATCACATTCCTAATTTAATTAAATCACCTACCAATTTAATTAAATCATATCCTTAACTAAAAAGAATAAATCAAATCAATTCCCCTAATTAAAAGATTTACTTATCATATATTAAATTAAAAGATATCCCCAATTAATACACAAATCATATTCCTTCCCCAACAAGGTAAATCCCCTCCCTTGGCCTATAAAAAGAATCCTTAACCCACACATCCAAACCCTGGCTGGCTAATCCTCACGAAAATACAAAGAAAATAAACCTTGCTTCACACCCCAAGCAAATCATCAAACCTTCTCTACGCTGCCTTGACCTTGCCGTAAGCCACCCATCATCAGCACACATTCACGCCTCAGCACAAGCCAAACGTCCCTCAGCACAAGCCACCCATCATCAACACACACTCACGCCACACATAAGTCCTTAGTGCATCACACACCCATTCGCCACTTCATCTTTCAGCCCCCATTCAGTCCACGTGAGTTATATTCACGCCTGCCACAAATACAGCCTTCAACGCACAGCAACCATAGCCACACAAGCGCACTCGCCACGCCACACTGCCCCGTCTTTGTCCTTCACGTCTGCTCACGCAACCAGCCCTCAACAGCCCCACAAATCAGCCTCACATTCACGCATAAACACCCTGAAACTGCCCAGATTTTAGCCCCAAAACTGCACAATTAAAACAGTCCAAAAACTGCCCCAAAACCCCTCAAAGTCACGCCCAAAACAGTCCCCGAATTAACCCAAAACAGTGACCAGAAAATACCCCTAAAACAACAGCGAAACGGAGTAAAAACAGCAGCCCGAACAGCAAAACAGCGAGGAAAGACGTTGAGTTGGTGAACCGAAAGAGTTACGGATCATTCACCATTCCAACGGACGTGTAACGCCCTTTCGTGAGACGACAAAAGAGGTTAGACCTGAGGGCACCCTTTTATTTATTATCTTTCGTTTATTTTATTTATTTTAGAAATATTATCGCATGAGAGTCGTGTGAGGCATGATATGATTGTTGGATGAGCGGGATGTGTGTTCCCTTTTGTGGTATATCGGATGGAAACCCGGAAGTAAATTCCGTAACCGATTCCGAATGGACGGTATTGCGGTCTGCACTCGGGATACAACGCCACGTACCACTTAAGATGCACGTATCTCGTCTCATCCAAATTTGTATTTGAGCATGTCATAGTTCTAGGCCGTTTATTTATTATTTTAAGCATGAGTTAATTTAGTCTTGTTATTTAATTTTCAAAGCATGATTGTGTTATTTAGGCATGTTGTTTCTTCATTCTTTATGCATGATGTTTCGTTTAGTTTATGTTTATGTTTAATTAGTTATTTGTTTACTTTGGTTTAATGGTTCAATATGCTCGTTGTGTTATATTGCGTGGGGTTATTTGGATGAAAGCATGTTAGATCTAAGTACCCTTGAGCATGAATGTTGAATAAATTCGGTTAGTTTATTGCACAAATCATATCATCACAAGTGAGATAAGTAAGGGATCATTCTGAACCCAACGGTTTGAGGTCTTCCCTTGCGAGGGGTGAGTGCGGCCTTAAATCTTTGTCCCAGTTCACACCGGGTGGCGACTCCATGTTATTTCGTACTCCCAACTAGGTCGCGAGCCTAGAAACAGTGTCGTCAAGTTTGTGTCCTACAGTTGGGTCCTCAAATTCAAGAGGAAGAGATCAAGGCTGAGGTCGAGGTCCATTGGGCATGGGCCTATATCCAACCGCTTCCTCCATGTTCCTGCAACTACCATATCCTGATAGCAATAATCACGTCCTACAAGCACACATTCTTCTATTTGCTCCTTCACGTTCTGCAATTGATCCTCATATTATGTCCATCACATTTTTACTTGCCTTAGTTGAAGGAAACTGAAGAATAATGGACGAAAGCTAGTACACGTTTAGTTTTTTTTGGAGGAACTAATTTTGTGGATAATGACTCCATGGGGCTTGAGCCAAATTTATTATCATTTGGGCTGGACTTGAATATTTTGGATGCAAACAAGTAGTAATTAAAAAAGTAAATTTTTCTCATAAACACTTAAGTGATCGGAGAATCACAACAGAAAGTTATGGATAAAGCTCTATAGAGAGAGGAAGGTCCAAAAACTCAACCATATAGAGAGGAATATCCAAATAGAATGAGAGAAAAAAGGCATTTGCCCAGTTTTCAAGCTAAGTTTATATATCAAGTTTCCTTATACGGTAGTGACATTTCAGTATTTATATACGGAGATTCAAATATGGAACCATAAAGGTGTCTTTTGATATATAAACCCATGTGTTGGTTGATGTTGTGCTCTTTATGCATTGCTTGCATGTCTCTCTTAGGTTTCTCCTTATTTGCTAAAACTTTTTATTTGATCAGAATAACTATAGAAAAAAATTATATATTTTCTTGTGTAACAATTTATTACTAACATATATACACAAAATATTCAAGAATCATTTTATAGTTTAATAATATATCATGTCGAGTTACTGAATTCAAAATTTTAAGTCCATGTAAATTCCAAAGGCATGCAAGTCTAAACTAAAGTATCAAAATAAGTATGTGAAGAGTCTTGTAGTTTTTAGAGCATAATAAATATGTTATCAATTTGGAATTTGGTCAATGAATACCAAGGGTCAATTTTCTAAAGCTTTAGAAAGGGGTGTTCAATTTGCCGGTCAGGTTAAATAATTTTATTTAGAAAGGGGTGTAGAAAATGGGCTCCTCTTTACACTCTCATGTCCAATTCTCTTTTTACCAATGGGCCATAAACAAATGGCCCTCCACCATCGGCCCATTTGATGTTGAATGTTAGTTCTTTTAGGAAAAGTTTTCCAAAATTCAGCTGACTCGAAAGTAATGGGAAACTGGAAAAAAGTTATTAAAAAAGTTCACAAACTCTTGTACAAGTTTATTTTGTACAAAGAGGTACGATGTATTGTATTAGTTAAATAAAACAATCAATACTCCACGTGATACATTTTGATGGTGTCACTCTATTGTCGGGGAGTATACGCTTAAATGGTTGATAGTGGGGGCGTAGAGTTTCCGATGGCCTAAGATGGGGCTCATCTTGTAGGTTATCTAAGTGAATCGTCTTGTAGAGTGCCTTTTCTTACCCATGCAAATAGAGAAGTTTGCATGCAATAGTAAAGACTATTCCATTGTGACTTAGCGTCGGGAATTTAAATTTACAAATAATTTTTTTATTTGTAGGAGTAAGATTGTATACATATCTCTTTCACAGACCCTGCAATGAGGAGAATCTTTATATTATGGGCCGCCTTTTTATCTAACTTTTCATTTCGTAAGTTGTTGTTTTTATTGTCTTTTATCTTTCAGTGTGTTTAGTGTTTTGTTGACTATATTGATCACGATTTTATACCGCACGCAAGCACACGTATCGCTCAAGTAATACAGTGACAGAAAGTCAGATATTGTAATCACATGAACTTAATATTTATCTTATTAATACCAAGACTAACATACTTAACTTAAACTAAACTATTGAGAAGAGAATTTGATTTAATGACTAAGTGGAGTAAATAAAAAGCAAATAACACACGTTGGGAAGACCTTATAGATAGAAGAACCTAGGGTTACAACTTCACCCAAGCATGCACACAATAAGTACATGCATTTTTTATTCAATTGGATTATTGTTACTAATTATTAACCTATAACACTAAATTATTCACAAGCCTCTTTTGATGGTCATCTGTAAATATTGAGAATAAATCAATTAATTATATGTCTATATTAATTAAATTAAACCGAATTCATTAAGCTCAAGTTTTAATAGTGGTTATGCATGTCGTGCAGGTATATGTCTATCCTGGAGGGAAATCTAATCAACGGAACTAAATCACACGCTATTATTCTCACGGCTAATCCTAATTTCCCCCGTTAAGTTCCTAAGGATTTACCAAGATTATTCTATTGTTGGAAAATAAATAAAATATGCGTTCAAGCACATAGAATAATAAATAATCATCAACAATAATCCCGAAATAATACAAATATGCAAATAGTTAATTAAATATGCTTAAAATCCATTACAATCTTAGATTTCATAAATTAGGTACTCATAATATTTAATAAAAATATGTTAATAATTATAACAAGCCAAGAACACAAAAGAAAAAGATAGAGAGAAAAGGGAAAAATAAACTCTCGTTTGCAGTCTTCGTCTTCAACCTCCAACATCAGGGAAAGCTCTTGTTCTAAACTTGCTCTAGGCGTTCTTCTATACTCTAAGTCTCCAAAATTATGTTAGAGACTATGATACATATCCCACGTTACGACGCACATCCAGCACGTCGTAATACGCGCTGGCCATGTTCGGTGTGTTGCGACTTGCCCAATTGTTATGCTATATGTTTCATTTTTGTGAATGCGCGTGTCTCGACTCAGGATCAACAATAGAACATGCATTTTGACTCCGAAAATAGCATGATTTGCTCTGTATTTTATCGTTCTCATCTCTCGTTGATTTCGTTGAGTCGTGATATTATTTCGACCTGTAAAACACATCTAAAAATATAAATTCTTTCATAAATCTCTATATCACTCATAAAATATTAAGACATGAGGGCGTCAAACATCTATATATTAGTTGCTCATTACACCCCCAAACTTAACATTTTGCTAGTCCTCGAATAAAACAAATAAAATAAAATAAACAAACAAACAAAAAATAAATTAACCTAAGCCGCTTTCGTAAGGATCACAATTGTATTTAACATATGTATCAAGCCTTTAAACCCCTAGGTGGCTCTAGTTGACGAGTTATAGTCTCGTGATGGCTTACAGTAAGGACACCCACAAACGTCTTTCACATGCACATACAATCATGCAAAAATAATAAAATAAATAAAATAGTCCTGATAGTTACACATAATTTTGTCCTCAAAGAATGCCTACCAATGAAATCAAAGAACCTTCAAAGTACCCAACACAACTCAAATCCAAGTTTTTGAATTAATCATCTTAGCCAGAGTCACACTTGTGTGTGAAAAGGTTTGATCACAACTAGATTCCTAAATAAGCAAAATCAGTGATTTCGTCTCAAAAATTGACATCCGATAGGTCAAATCTAGTTAGAGATATCAAAAGTATTGTGTATTTGCCTATTTAAGTTCGTTATGGTATGACTTCTCTTTTCCTTTATCTTTTGAGTCACCTACCCCTTAAGGTATCATTTCTCTTTATGGTGGTCCTAACACTCGCCCATCGGTAACTTCATGCTTATCGATTATAGGTGGTATATCTTTTTTTTCAAAGTATTTTTTCTTTTATGCTTTCTTTTTTTTTTTTTCAAAATATTTTTATTTTCTTCTACTCCAACCATACTATATGTAATAGATAATTTCAAACAGAGATAGAAATCTAAACAAACGGTCATTCATCGTCGAACGATTTCCTCAACTAGTCACTTTGTCAACTACATAGGCTCTTACTGTTAGAAACCTACTTTTAAGTGTTTACGAGTCTAACTTAGATCACCTAATCAAGGCATCAGATAAAAATCAATTGGACACTTATCATTTTTAAAATTTCATCCTAAAGCGAACAACTCATCATTAGACTATGCTTCACTACCTATGACTATTATGTTATTTTTTTTTGATATTTTTTTTGATTTTTTATATAGCATGAACTAACACTAACATGCACACACCCCCAAACTTAAACTTGCATTGTCTTCAATGTAAGATAAGCCTAAAGAAACAAAGAGTGAGGAACAACACTACCGTGCATGGAATTGATCAAGTTTATGTTGGTCAGACTAGTACCTGTATAAATACACAAGCAAACTATTAAACAAGCAAACAAAATTAAATACGTGGATTGCCTCTCCGCTAGCACTAAGTTTAACGTATTCAGCCAGTCGATCTCTAAAGATCTTCATTCAATGAGGCTTCAATATGGCTTTGGATGTCCTAGATAGGACAGTACCATGGGCATTATTCTTAAACCTTATATTCCAACCATGAGATGACAAATAAAAATCTTTTCCATTTTGTGCTCCCGCTATCATCTTCAATATTTTTTCTTTAGAAGGTTTTGAATGGAATAATATATTATCAGGTTGTCTCGTATGATGCTTGAATTTGAATGGTTGTGCCATTCTGTCAAGCTTATGGGCAATATCCATGATGCTAGCTTCCCCTAATGTGATGTGTCCCCTTGTGTTATGAGATTTTCAATAAGCTCACACAATTACTTTTGTCTAACATTTTGTTCAACCACTTCCCTATAGACGTATTTTCGAATTTTTTTTTGTTAGCTCTTCATCAGACATTTGCATGATGCACGATTCAAGATTGTCAATTTAAGAGTGCATCATTTACTATGTCTCTTCTAAGTCCATCATCTTACTTTGTTGGTGCAGAGGTTATAGTTGGCTCATCTACTTGTGCTTCCTCATGG
>SKCR01041693.1:0-42179 GCA_019454045.1 Zanthoxylum bungeanum | reverse complement strand
CTTTTCTTTGTATTTATATGATAAACGTAGTATTCAGATCTTTTGTTGTCCAAACCAGTATGGTCATTACACATTACAAACTTCTAAAGATATTTTAAATATTGGAGTTAATAAACGTAGTTTACCTGTTGTTAATAATACTAAACTATGGCATATGCGGCTAGGTCATATAGGCGTTAAACGCCTTAACCAATTGGTTAGGAATGGTTTGATACCAGATCTCACCATTGAACCCTATCTAACTTGTGAATCGTGTATTCAGGGTAAGATGACCAAAGGCCCATTTTCAGGTGTTGGACACCGTGCCACTAACTTACTGGAACTCGTACATTCTGATGTATGTGGTCCACTAAGTCAGACTACTCACAATGGTTATTCGTACTTCCTTACCTTTACCGATGATCTGTCACTGTACGGTTATGTCTATTTGATGAGACATAAATCGGAAACCTTTGAAAAGTTCAAAGAGTTTCGAAGTGAAGTAGAAAAACAAACTGGTCAATATATTAAATATATTCGATCTGATCGAGGCAACGAATATATGAGTGGTGAGTTCATTGATTATATGAAGGAGAATGAGATTCTCGCTCAATAAACTCCTTCGGGTACTCCACAGCACAATGGAGTGTCTGAGAGGAGAAATCAAACTTTTTTGGATATGGTCCGATCGATGTTGAGTTTTACAGATTTGCCCTATTACTTATGAGGCTACTCTCTTTTAACAGCTGCACGTCTTTTGAATAAGATTCCTTCAAAAGCTATTCCTACGACTCCGTATGAGATATGGACCGGTAAGAGACCAAATCTTAGTTATATTATGGATTGGGGTTGTCCTGCCTATGTCAGGGTGACTCAGCAAGATAAGCTTTCGCCTCGAGGGTAAAAGTTTAGGTTTGTTGGATATCCTTCGAAACGAAGGGATATCTGTTCTATGATACCGAGCATCGAAATGTGTTCATAGCTCGCTTCATAAGATTTCTAGAAGTAGAATTCTTGTCAGAAGGTGGTAATCATAGACAGGTTGAACTTGATGAAATCAAACCTGAAAATAACGAACCAACGGAGGAAACTGAAGTTCAAGTAGATAAATGACCTTCAACATACACACTCCGTAGGTCACAAAGGGTATCAAGACCTCATGAACGCTTGTATTTGATACAAGAAAAGATTTTTGATGTTCTCTTAGTTGAAGAGACTGATTTGTTTACCTATAGAGAATCGATGTTGGACATCGACTCTGTGAAATAGCAAAGTGCCATGAAATCCGAGTTGGACTCGATGCTTGAGAATCAAGTTTGGGACTTGGTTCCGCTTCCCGAAGGAATTGTTCCTATCGGTTGTAAATGGGTTTACAAGAGGAAGCGCGAGCCTGACAATAAGGTTGAAACTTACAAGGCCCGACTGGTAGCAAAAGGTACACACAGCGACCTGGCATCGACTACGATGAAACTTTTTCACCAGTAGCCATGCTTAAGTCTATTATGATTTTTCTTTCTATAGCTGCGTATCATGACTACGAGATTTGGCAAATGGATGTCAAAACGGATTTTCTAAATGGATTTCTTGATGAAGAAATCTATATGGAACAGCCGGAAGGTTTTGCGTCCAACGAAATCCCGGGTATGGTATGTAAGCTTAAGAAGTCCATTTATGGACTTAAACAAGCTTCACGAAGTTGGAATCTGCGATTCGACGAGATTATTAGATCTTCTGGTTTTCTTAAGAATTCGGAAGAATCATGTGTATATCAGAAGGCCAGTGGGATCATGGTCGTATTTTTAGTCCTCTATGTTGTTGACATCCTAATCATTGGGAATGATATAGGAATGTTACAAAGCGTCAAAACATACCTCTGTAAGAATTTCTCCATGAAGGACCTGGGAGAATCTTCCTATGTTTCAGGGATAAAACTCTATAGAGTTAGACAAAGGAAGTTGATTGGGTTATCCCAATCAACATCCATAGATAAGATCTTGGAACGATATAATTTTGGTAACTGTAAGACAACAAACATACCGTTCAAACATGGAATTCATCTTTCGAAGAAGATGAGTCCACAAACAGAAGATGAGAAGGTTAAAATGTCTAACCAACCTTATGCTTCGTGTTTGGGTAGCATAATGTATGCCATGTTATGTACTAGGCCTGATATCAGTTTCGTTGTTAGCGTAACTAGTAGATATCAGTCCAATCCAGGTAATGACCATTGGATGACCATTAAACATATCCTGAAGTATCTTAAAGGTACTAAGGATAAGTTGATAATTTATGGAGGAAGTGAACTGCAAGTTAACGGGTATACGGATTCCGACTTCCAGTCGGATCCCGATGATAGAAAGTCTACATCTGGATTCGTCTTTACCTTTAACGGAGGTGCAGTTTGCTGGAAAAGTTCCAAACAAGGGTCAACATCAGATTCCACCACAGAAGCGGAATACATTGCAGCTTCTGAAGTTGCAAATGAAGCTGTTTGAATTAGGAACTTTATCACGGAATTGGGAGTTGTCTCAAGTATCGAGAATGCGATTCCGTTATATTGTGATAATACTTAAGCCATTGCATAAGAAAAGGAACAGAGTGTGCATCAGAAGTCGAAGCATGTTGAACGCAAGTACCACATCATTCGAGAGATTATGTCGCCAGGGGATATTGTAGTGTGCAAGGTACCGAGTGAAGATAATGTGGCAGACCCGCTTACGAAGGCCATACCTCCGAAGTTGTTTGATAACACGTGGAGTCGAAGGGTATTAGATACAATCGATATTGGCACTAGGGCAAATGGGAGATTTTATTGGGGTTGGTGCTCAGAGCGCCAATTCCCGTTTATATTTCCTTGAAAATACTTATGTAAAACGTTTTATTATGAATAAAATGAGCAGTTTCTATAATATAATATATCTTCTTATATGGTAAAGACGTAATTGACCTTAGAATGATTAGTCGTGATACTGTTGCAAAAGCGGTGCAATTGACATTGAGTTGTATAATGATGTTGTCATTCTTAGAAAGTTCATGTTCAAGGTTTACACTACTTGGTCAGTACAGTAAACCTGTTGAGACCGGTACATGTCGTATACTGGAATATATGATTCCAATGATTTCTCAATGAACCATGAGTCTTGGGGACTCGTATAGACGTGTAGGTGTTTATAGCGGATAAACACCGAACGACTCATCGAAGATTCTTAATGGATGATACACCAACGTCAATAAGAATCTTCTCGGATTGAGTAGCATTTGTGATTCTTCGACTTGAGATGCCACTGTGGGCACATGAGACATCTTCCACACTTAGATGGCAATCACGTCACCGATCTATTTAGATCAGACCTCCGCCTGTTCGTTGGGTGTAGATAGATCCTCAGAGTGTCCTGTGTGTGTCGAGATAGGATCCGTCAGTTCTGTGTACAGAGCATAGGTAGACCATTTATAATTAGCAATCAGATAAAAACCATGGGCCCGTGGTGTACTTTAGAAGTGAGTTTTAAGTGTTATTTTGTTGAGATTGCTAATAGAAACGTCAACGGGATAGTCCCTATAGAGATTTGACGTTTACATCTATATCTCTGGGATATATCCGGATACCTGTGACAGAGGAATTATACATTTGCCATGACCTCAACCTGTATGATTCAGCGAGTTTATCCGTGGTCGTCATAATTTTCGGGTGGGTAAATTATGGATATGAAATTGGATTTCGTGATGGATATGCCTGAATATAGAGAGTCTCACTAATGAAATATACTCGTAGAGCACTAGGGCAACATTTATAAATAATATTGATTATTTATAAGTCGTTTAAAGGTTAAACGAAAAATACATGCGAAAAGACCTAATAGTCGTTTCCTAATTTTTTTTTTGTATTTGCATTTAATGATAGATTTTATCAAACACACATTAATTAATTGTCAAATTGAGATATTTGACTAATATCATAAATATATATGTATTTGATATTTAATGTAAATATAATACATATATTTAATATATTTGTATTTAAATATTTTTTAATTATTTAATTGTTAAATAATTAAATTAATTAAAAATATAAATATCTAAGTTGTGATATTTATTTTAAATGGCTTGAGTTGCAATTGTTGACTTGATTAAATTACATTAAAGTGTAATGATTCAAATGCAAGTTGACAAGTTGAAATTAAATGAAACAAAAATAAATATCTAGATATTTCTTATACATCATTTTCGACCAAGGCTTAAAGTGTGAGTTATAAATTGTTTTGTTTCATTTTAGGGTTCCATAAGTTCATTAGACACCAAATATAACACAAAAGTAGTTGAGAGAAAAGCTTGAAGCCTAAAAGAAAAAGCTTGGAAATCTTTGCTATTTGTAAGTTTTTCTTTAAAGTCTTCAACATGAAATATGTTTCTAATATGCTTAGCTTCATTTTGTGATGCTTTGATGTTATCTCTACTCTTATAGTTTGTGTTTAATTGGTTGTGAACTTTGAAGAAAGATGTATGCATGTAAGTAACCTTGGAATGGTTTCAAAGGCTTACTTTTGATTCTTTGGAAATTAAGTTGCCGTTCTAGAGTTTTTGAACCACTCATTGGTGACCTAAAATTGTTTTAGAGTTATTTCAAAGTGGTGAGGCTTGTTTGGTGAAGTATTGAATGGATTAAAGTGTTGGATTTTAAAGATTTGGTAAAATTGGTCAATTTGATGAAATTGAAAAATTAGGGTTCTTAACCCACTCCAAATTGGGGATTTTCATATATGTGATACATTATGGAGTTTATATGATGCATGTAAATTTTTAGTTTGATAGGATTTGATCTTGGCATGTTTTGAACAAAATGGACCAAATTACAATTAATTGAGAATTATGGGGTAGTCACGATAAGGCTAAAAATGGGGATTTGTGTGAAATCTGATTTTGATGCATGGATGTGTTGAAATGTTTTTTTAAATGATTTAGAATCATCCAAAATTGTTTGACAATTTTTGGACTAAAATGATCAATTTATAAAGTTTTGGGTCAATCGGTAATTACCAAGAAATTTGATCTCTTGTGTAATTTTTCAGAATTTGATAATTGGAAAATTAAATAAATAAGTTTATTTAATTGATCCGAGAAAAATTTTGAAATCGAAAAAATTTCCACTATTCCGCTGCGTTACCGGATTTCCGCCATAAAAACCCTACAAGAACGCCCTATTAAATTTCTGGCCTCCAAAATCCAAATATCAAGTCCATTTTTCTAGATATGCATCCAAAATATTATTTCACATATAAAAGATAAAAATCACAAAAAAATATATAAAACATAAATTTAATTAATATGTTAAATTAAGGGGATTAATGAATCTACAAGTGTAAAATGATTGATCTTTCTTATAAGTGCACTTTTTAATGTTCATCACACCCCCAACCAGCTTATTACTAGTCCCTAGTATTTAAGCGAAAAACATTAAAAAGATAAATTCTTATCAAATTAAAAATTATTTTCTTTCTTTTTAATTGATCAAACAAATAAATTCTCCTATACTTTTACCCTTCTTCTATTCACACATAAAACAAGGTATCAATTAATTCATTGTTCTCACAATATTCACATGTCTTATTGAAAAGAGAGAAATATTGTAACATCCCCGATCTGGGAGATGTCACCGGCAGGGGATAGCAGTACTAACCCCATAAGCCTTTGACTCATTTACTATATTCTTCACTATTAGATTGTCTAAACGCAAAAATATACACAGGGACCACATCCCAACTTAACAACATGAAGTGCTTTTATTACTCATAACTGTGTACTCAAAACATACTTCTTTTTACAAAACATTAACAGACACTTATAATGATTTATACGACATAAATGTATGCATGCAACTTTATTTTTACTCTGACTGGACTCTTAGGCTCTCTGACTTTGAACTGGTGGACTCCAAACCCTAGTGACTGCATCAATATCCATCATCCCGAGCTCTTCCTCTAAGAAAACCTGCAACCAAAGAAAACAGTGAGTGGGGGGTTAGATCGCTATTCGATCTAAGTGAGTGGACAAGAAAACTGAAAAAAACTTAAATAAAAACACCAGGTCTGTAAAACTAAATTTTCAGAAAAATCACTTCGTACGAAATCTCTTTTCTGAAATCTCCGTCTGAAATCTCTTTATAAAACTTGTCTTTTGAAAACTGCTTTTGAAACTCTGATTTCTGAAAACTATTTCTGAAATCTGGTTTCTGAAAAGTGTGTTCTGAAAGTCTGAAAACTGTGTAATACTCTGTCTCTGAAAAACCTTGACGTATGAAGGCGTTACGTATCGCCGTCCCCTCATATGCCTAAATGTAGCCAGCACTGCAAATCCATGACTTTGGGGCGTTACGTATCACCGTCCCCCAAAGCATGCCACTACTGTCTTTGAAACTAGTGGTCTTGGGGCGTCACGTATCGCCGTCCCCCAAGCCACAAACTAGAACTGGGGGTGAGGATCTATGCTACCACCCAAGCTCTGAACTAGAGTCCAGGTACACGAACCTATGTCGTCATCCTGGCTCTGAAACTAGGATCTAGGGGCGTTACGTATCGCCGTCCCCCTAGTCCTCTACATGTGCACATGTCTCTGTCCGTCAATTCCAAGCTGTCTCAAGTTACATACTGGGGTGAGTTTTTCCCTCATGCCCCGAAAAACATAAAACTCATACTGAAAACATATATTTTCCAAATCATTTCTCAAAACATGTTAAATCATACATGATACAAAAGCAAAATTGGCTAACGTCCTATTTGCAGAAAATATAAGTCTGACATTTAAATACGAAATAATAAAGAAAACAAGTAAAAGAGAATGTGTTCACTCACTGTGCTGGGAGACTGGCTGGAACTATACTACTTCGTCGAAGGGGATCTCAATTCCTGCAATGGTCTAAAAGTGATAGCTTGATCAGACTAAAAGTTACGAGACGAATTCTAGAACTAGGCTAAACCACTAGTTTTAAATACGTAAAGTCGTAATTTAGTATATCATGTTGTACTAGAATATAATGTGAGCATAAGAACTTATTCGAGATCTTAAGGGTGGTCTCTAATACGATGGAGTGGAACTGGAATGGTTTAAAATCAATCTGGTAGAATTTTTGTATCCGCTTCGCGACGCGCATCAACCAGAAACTTCCCATGATTTCCATTGCGCGTCGCGACGCAAGGGTCTTCCTGCGTCGCGACGCAGACCTGCTACCCAGGTTCTGCATTTTCCTTCTTTATGCGATTCTTACCCAATTTCATCCCCAATGCATATGTAACCAATCAAATACACCATCCATCAATTTATATCAATTCTACACATTTTAAACTACCAATTTATCATCATTAACTACTCATTTAATCCCAAATTCATCATTCTTAATCAATCTCTAAACTTTTCAAACTCAATCATTTAACTTTATATATATCATTTCTTTGCTTATACATCATCCATATGTAACCCTAAACATGCTATCATCTCTAATATACCTTTATACCTTCAAAATTAAACAAATCAAGATTTGGATCAAATGGATTTTACTCTTTTTCTTGGATTTCTTCATTCTCTAAGCCCTCCATTGTGCTAGCTTGCTTCCATTTTCTTCTTTCTTTCATTCTTTCTTTTTTTCTTATTCTTCTTCTTTTCTCTTCTTCTTCTTCTTCTTCTTCTCCCCTTCTTCCGTCCTTTCTCTCGTCTTCCCCTTATTTTTCTCTTCATTTTTTTTTTAATTTTTGGAAAATAGTGAATAGTAGCCCCTTTATATATCGGACCCAATTGATATTAAGAACATTATAGAAGTGTGTAGATAAATGAAGAAAATTGAGATTTTTCCATTTGGGTCCGAAGTTACTATTCATCCGAATTTTTGACTGGATTTTTGACCAGCTTCTGCTCTGAATTTTGGGAAAATGTTAAACTCGGAAGTTGTAGGTCTCGATCTCAGATTTCCGACGATATAAAATTCATAAAAATCAGAGTTTGTATGAAAAAGTTACGCCCCAAATACCATGGGCTATCTAAAGGGGAACATCATACAGTCCCGTCCCGGGACTTTGAGGAATTAACCGATCATCCCCACAGTCATCTCATGAGTATATTTGGGTCTCAATATAATTTATTCTATGTGCCTTCATCCCTTTCGCAATAGTATAGTTGTTTACAGTAGAAAAAACCATCGGTCGTTACAAATTCTCCCATCCTTAAATAGGATCCATCCTCGAATCCTTTTTAAACTTGGGATCTCACCAAAGACCACCGGGTTCACGGCCTCTCTCTAAACCATCAACCTTAACTGGATTTATACTTGAAGCTATCTTATTTCACCTGCTAGAACTTTTATTTTTCTGTAAACTAATTCACGTTCACTTCAGTCTTTTCTTTATCTTGGCTTTTGTTTCCTGCTTGGTACTTCTAACTTTAGATCAAGAGGGAACTCATTGTCCTATTTTCATAAACTTTCTATTCTCAATACTTCAGACTATGGCCATGTCTCAACTCTTATGGTACCTCAAAGAATCCCACTCCCAGACTTTTTGTTATTATACTCACTACTCAGCATTCATTACCTGCATAAGTTATCAGTTCTAAATGATTCTAGGTTTGTGGTTGTGTCCATTTTTTTTTTATTTCTTGACTGTCAATACTTCTTATGTTTATTCAATAAAAATATATATTCTAAGAATTTCCTCGCTAAGAACTCAATGCTCCTCTACGTATTCAGCATAACTATTGGGCTAGGTATTCTACCTTTACTGATGGATCCTTTACCTTTGTAGGTATTTGCATTTTCTTGTAACTGAGCTCGTTTACTATGGCTTTGACTCTGGATGGTACATACGTACATGCGTCTATACTAAGCTGCTTATCGGTTCCTCTTGCCTTTTCTTATTTGTATACTTATGTTCCTGGGGTGCAAGGTCAGATTCTTTATATGCTTTTGTCCTTTATAGTTGTTCATCCAACGGGTTTATATTAAGTAAATTGGGTTCTGGTAGCTTTGCTAGAAGCTGAACTGTATGCTTAATTTTTCTTAAACAACACTTCTTGCTATAAATGGGGACCCTAGCGACTCATTTCTGGCTATAGTCCACGTTCCTTTCATATCTTATGTTCATTGTTGCTACGAAATCTGGTTACAGTGTTCCGTACTAATTTGCATTACATGTTCTAGTACTGTTTAAAGTTCATCTGTCGAATACACACGAACATCACATGCCTTAAGAATTCAGTCCATATGCTAATTAAAACTCTACAATAACTTATCTCCTCGATTCCGTACTATTCTGCATATTTACCAAACCACCCATACCTGTGGCTTAGGCCGTCCCAAACCCGTAGTGGTTTGGTCAACTAAGTCTGGGGCTGGGTAATTAACGTGTGCTACGGGATCTAACACGTAAGGGATCTTTGGTTGTATTTTGATACAACGAAACCTTGCAGTTACACACTTTGTCTTTTCTTACTAGGTATTCTTCTACTACCGTTGCTGCACTTCTACAGCTTTACTTCTAATTCTTCTCCTTAGCACTCTTCTTGTTTTCTGCTTTGTCTTATACTACACTAAGAACTTACGTGGTCTATGTCTCCGTCTTCTTTTCTGAGAAATATCCTATTTCTTTACATACTCACCATTCATCAAACCTTGGTTCCTTAAAATCTCAGCCGTTACTTGACTACTACTTTATTTCTATACTACTCCATCTTATCAACTTCTTCCTTAAATCTTTTACTCGGAACCATCTCTTACTTTATTTTGTTCTTAATTTGTAGTCTTATGCTTCTAATCTTCCTTTACTATACTTTTACTTATTTCTGAGAATATCCTGAAGTAACTTTGGAGATTTATTTCTACGATTTTTGTCTATCGAGGGTTGGGAGGGTGGGATCTTGTTCTGTAACCTTTCTAGTTATGGTGATCTAGTTGCACATACGACAACATTATAAGCCTAGAACTCTCGAGCATATTTGTCTGGTAACACTTCCTACACTAGGGTACTACTGCTAAAACCGTCTGGTTGTCTCTTCCATTTTACTTTTGATTATATTCGACTATCGAACTCACTGACTCTTTTGAAAAGTTCTTCTAAAATCGTGCTTTCTAAGAATTTCCTCATACTGCCTCTGAACTCTTTCTTATCTTATCTCGGTTGTTTAGCCTTCTAAAGTCTTTACTTTCTCTTTTTGAGTGTTGGTATACTCTCTTGTTATTCCTCCTTAATAAGCTTATCTTGCTGCGAAAGTTTCTTTCTTATCTCAATTCATTGAACTCTTTACATCCCTATTCTCTTGAAAATTCTCTTTCAACCTCAATTATCTAGAACATCTTCTACTAAATCTCTAGTTCAAGTATTACTTTTCATCTAGTCTTCTCATTTTCATCTTAGTTCATTGAATTCTTTATATCTTTATTTCCATGGAAACTCCCTTATCTTTGATTGCTTAAGGCATCTTCTTATTAAACCTTAGGTTGAGTACTATTCTTTATCTAATTTCTCCTTTTCATTACCATTGGTCTCTTTATAAGTTACTCACTTTAATCCTAAGAGTGGTTCTCCCTAATTTCTTTGTATTCTTAAGTCTTTTCCCTTTTAAAGGCTCCTTATTTTAATGATGGCCTCTAGACTAACTCAACTTATTATGACTTCAAACTACTATAGCTCATACTGCTTGTCTATGTCTCTTTGAACTCATCGATTTGGCTGTCTAGCTATCTCGCAATTCACCTATCCTATCAGTTATTCTTTTTTACTGGTATTTCTTTTTCCTTTACTGGGCGTTAAGTAAAAGGGTGAGTATATACACTCTCTAAGGATCTACATATACGCCTTACAATTAGGCTCCACAACGATTTGGTTAGATGTTTGCACGCTTTATAACATTGAGGTTTCTGGAAAGGAGGGTCGTCATTGGTTCTACGAGAACCCGGTCAACTACTCCATGTTTTAAGATTCATTACTCTTTACTGATCTACTCGAGGTCTTTATTTATCTTACTCTTTCCAAACTTCTCTTCTTATTTTACTGTACGTACTGAATCTTCTTGCCAATTCTATTTCCTTCTCACTGTCTTAATATCCTACTTCCTGGCTCTAGATCATGCTACTAAGGCTAGTGGTGGTTCGCTCTTCTGGCTATTTCCTGCATCTCTGCTCTTTTCTCTTGCCACCAATCACAATTATGGCACTTTGTTCTATGGTCCGTACTAGTACCTTAATCATTTCTAAATATTTCTAACCTCACGGGCCTGTTCTTTTATACTTCCATGATTTTCTACTGGCTGGTGGGCTGATCCTTAGGTTCTACCGTATTGGTCTATCCTGTGGACTTTTACTAGTGCTGCAAACCTTGTGCTGAATTGTCTTGTTCTCTAGGCTACACGAGGTTCTCTTCATAATAACCTCGAAATGTCCTTAATCTTTTTCTGGGTGATCTATATTTTGAATGCTTCCAATTCTAATGATGGTCTATCATCGACTTCTTATAGTCGCCTACATTTAAACTGGTAGGGGCTAGGACTAACATCTTATGTTTCGATGGGTTCTGTTATTCTTATTCTGATGATTCGCGTCCTGATAGAGTCTATTTCTCATGTAAGGTAGGTATGAGGTAGGCTCTATCAGGGCAACTTCCTTATCTGGTGCCACTGTAAGGTTCGAACACTAGATAGTTTGAGGTATTGTCTCTATTAGATTACTGGGGGATAAGATAACTAACAGTTTCTATTTCTTACTTGGGGATCATGATCGAGGTTTGGGTATCTGGAGCTGTTGGGTTTTCTAGGTCAAAACAAGATCAAAATTAAGCATATAAACGTGTGAATATAACAAAGTAAAGTTGCGGAAATACTCACTTTGATCGGCTTTGCGATGCGAAGAACACAAAAATTTTGCTCCTTGAAGCTCTCGGCCAAGGTCCCTTGTGCTCCTTGTGTGTTCGGCCAAGCCCCATTTGTAGATCTCCAAGCTCCAAGCTTTGTAAATGGATTCCATGCTCATAGATGGGTTTCCCTATCACCTTTGTAAGACTCCTAGTAAGTGCTAGCTTGTGGAATTTTTGCTACAAAAATTCCAAATCCCCTTTGTGACTCTCGGCCATAAGAGAAAATGGAGAATGAGAGAAGATGGTTCAAAACCGTGAGGAGGGAGAGATAGGAAAATAAGGCCATTGCCGTGAGTGAGGAAGAAGGAGAGAAGAAGATGAAGTTGTGTTTTTGTGTATTTTGATTTCAAAAATCAAATACAAAAAATCAATTACCAAATTCAGAAAAGGTACAAGGCATTAAAGCCTTCCAACAACTCACATCACTCACAAAAGTGACATCCATCACATCACTCAAAGTTGATGTGACTTCCATCACAAGAATGACTAATGATGTGACGCGTGATGTGACTTGTGGGCCCCACTTGATTCGAAATATGAGTGGGCCCGCAAACACTCCCGGGCTCGGGTTCGCTAATTTCGAATTAACGAATTTTCCGTTGCGACGTAATTAAATCAAATTAATTAAATAATTATGCCTAGCAAAATTACTATTCACGTCGCTAGCGAATTAATTCTAAATTAACTCGTTTTCCCGAATTAAAATCTAATTTTAATTCCGCGTCGAAATCTATTTCGTTTAATATATCGAATATATTATTTTATCGATTAATTTCAAATTAATCGTTCTCTCTCTTTTATTAATATTTTATCTTAGATAAAATATCTCCGTAATTAATCCTAGATTAATTTTCTCTATAATAATTAATCCTAGGATTAATTATATCCGAGTCATACGTCGTCGGTGAATCTTCGGGAAGCAACCCATGAGATCCCTGGATATGTTGGCAGTAAATCCGGTCGTCGGACTATCCGAACACGTACGTACCTAGTACTACGTTTTTACCGATTTACAAGACATGGTTGGCTTCTAGCAAAACACCGTGCCTACCCAATTCTCCAGAAATATTCTTAAAGGAATAAATAATCTATATCAGGCGTAGTATACGTAGTATTGCGTATTGCGATCCAGTATCGGATGTCACTTGCTAAGCCTGGGGCTGGGATTGTGTCTACCCTGTATGAAGCACATATCAGATCTCTGGTAACTAGTCTCTATGATCGGATAAACATGACCTAGTCATATTATCCCGATAGCTGCAGCATATTTGAGCACCAGTTCCGTATTCTACGTGACCATCATCTCCATATGACTGAAGTGATACTTCCATCTTGACATCACACCCAATACACTACGATTCTCAATATACCCAGAAGAGGCGTACACAGAACCTGTTAAAGCCCTGGATGACCAAAACCAAAGTATATTGATTGTCGCAAGTATTAGCGATGCAAGTCTCAGGTTAAGACCAAATACACCTACCCTGATTCGGACTTCCATAGACACATAGTCATACTACCAATGGAATTCCGAGGGGTCTATCCAGAGCGAAGCTGTTCCGTACCATTGGTAAACACAACCTCCTATCACACTTGCATAAGTATCCAATACTTAAATATATGAGAACTATGCCGTTATGCTCCCACAACGCGCACAAGTGCGATACTAGTCTATTCCGCATTATCGATGTCCAATCTCGATAATACTACGACTATGGATATTTTAATGATTAAACCTTAGTGGATTAATATTCTCATATCTTATTAATCCGGAACTAATCATATGGACTTTTATCATTTATATATCCAGTAATCTAATTACAAATGATAAAAGAGCAATTTCCTTTGTCACATAGTTAATTTGTACAACAACACCATGTTCTGTACAAATAGTGATGCTATGGGTTATAATTGTCCAACAATCTCCCACTTGACCTATAGCCAATCACTCAAGTGTCTTACACTTGAACTATGTACGGTTTGCTCAAACTTCTGCTGAGAAAAATTCTTTCGTCAGCGGATTTTCAAATTATCATCTGATGCAATTTATTCGATCATGACATCTCCACGATGTATGATCCGGATGAATCAGATGAACAGTTGAAGTATATATTTGGATCGTTGATGAGATCATTAATTCTTTAGCCTATGTTATAGCCTAGCTCAGCCGCTAACAGAACTACTTCTAATCTAATTAGGATTATTAAGATCCAAAGTGCTTCTATTGCTGCCTCAGCTGCAGCAATATTCCGTTTTTGTTGTTTATTCGGCAACAATATCTTGCTTGGAAGATTTCCAGCTCATTGTTCCGTTATTCAAACTATATAGTACCCTAATTACGACTTATAGTCATTTTTATCGGTTAGGAAACTTGCAACGGTGATCCCAGTAACTTCAAGTTCTCATTCTTCATAGTATAAGAAAGCATCCTTAGTTCATCTAAGATACATAAGGATGTTCTTAACATCAATCCAATGACTATCACTTGGATTGGCCTGATTGTGACTCTTTATGCTCAAAGCATATGAGACACCAGGTCATGTACATATCTTTCAATGTACGAGTTCTCAGAGAGTGCCAACAACCTTTAGATCTATCCCAGTAGATCCTTATTCCTAGAATAAAGGTTGTCTCTCCCAAGTATTCTACGGAGAATTTTCATGAAAGCTAAGCTTTCACCGATTGTATTATGGGAATATCATTTCCAAGAAATGATATATCATCATTATAGGACAATCATTGTCAGTGTGCTCCCACTAACCCTCTTATATACACACGAATCATTTTCATTTTGAATTAAATCATATACCATTATGATTACATTAAAACGATATAGTTCCAAGAATGCAATGCTTGCTTCAATCCATAAATGGATCGGATAACCTGCAAACCTTGTTTGCTTGTTTTGGTACGACAAAACCGTCAGGATATTGTAAACATCCTCCAAAAGGTTTCCGTTTAAGGAAAGCGATTTTGACGTTCAGCTGCCATATTTCAAAAATGAAACATGCAGCATTAGCAAGCATTATCCAAATGGATTTAACCATGGCAACGAGTAAAAGGTTTCGTCGTAATCGACACAATGTTGATGACGATACTTTTTCGCTACAAGCCTAGCTTTGTACGTTGGTATGTTGCCATCCATGTATGTCTTCCTTGAAGACTTATATAGTACCAATAGGCACAATGCCTTCCGGTACATCAACCAGTGTCTAAACTTGGTTGGTATACATGGAATCCATTTGGAACATCATGGCACTTTGCCATAATAGGGAGTCGATACCTTGTATCACTTCCTCATACGTAGTCGGTTTGTCTTCCTCAATAAGATTGACATCTTTATGAGGTGAGATCAGAAACCCATACCTCATAGGTTGTTTTCTGACTCTCTCAGACTTACGCGGTTCTTGTGTATTCGAAGATTATTGGTACAGTTTCATCCTTGATGAACTGTTTGTGTTCCATTAAGGAATCGATGCCTGGAACAGTATTACTCCGATTTTCATCGAGTTTTACTTTCCTTCCACTTACCACTGGATATTGGTATTCCTCTTAGGAAAATCGCATGGAGAGCAACAATTACATTGTTCTCTTGTGAGTTGTATAAGTACTATACTTTGGTTACCATAGGATAACCAATTACAAATTAGACACTTATCCGATTTGGGTTTTAGTTTGGTATTATCCAAACATATGCCCAGCATACCCAAAT
This sequence comes from Zanthoxylum bungeanum, assembly GCA_019454045.1. Classification (NCBI taxonomy): domain Eukaryota; kingdom Viridiplantae; phylum Streptophyta; class Magnoliopsida; order Sapindales; family Rutaceae; genus Zanthoxylum; species Zanthoxylum bungeanum. Next base: position 26,603 of record SKCR01041693.1, on the reverse strand, counting down.
CTTCAAGAATGAGAAAACCTGGTTTCTTTCATGTTCATATCTAATATGAAGTCTGTCTAACAGATTTTCATGGAACCTTATTCAAAATAAGTATTGCACTGATTTAATACGTATCCTGAGAAGGAAAATGTTAGTTCAGAGTGACTCATAATTAACCTTACTATGTCCAACAAGGTTCGGTTTCTCAGTTCGGACACACCGCTCAATTGAGGTTGTTTCGGGAGGAGTCTACTGTGAAAGAATACTATACTCTTTCAAATAATTGAGAAATTTATCGCTTAAGTATTTTCCATTACGGTCTAACCGTGACGGGTTTAATACTCTTGCCGATCTGTTTGTCTACTTCGTGTCGCGAAACTCTTTGAATTATCAAAAGTTTCCGATTCGTGTTTCAAAAGAAACATAACCATAACGCGATGCCACATCCGTAAAGGTTACGAAGTGTTCATATCCACCTCTAGCCTAGCTAGATATGGGCCCACTTACGTCACTATGAACGAGGGCTAACAGATCGGTGGCACTTGTACTTTTACCAAGTAAAAGGTGTTTAGGCACTTTGCCTAATAAACTAGATTCGTTAGACTTCATTGGACTTGAATCAAATCCGTTCTAGTACCCACTCTTCAAAAGTGTGGATATACGAGTCTTGTTTAATGTGTCCCAGACAACAATGCCACAAATAAGTCTCATCTGATTAATTCAGTTTGAGCTATTTTTTTGTCATGTAATACGTTTGAGATTAATTTATATTCAAAATATAAATACTGTTATTCACATCTAATATGGTTATCTCAATATCATCTTTATAAAATAAAACACTTTAGTGTTCTAGAATATAAAGGTATACCCGCAACGAGTTATACTCTAATATAGAGATAATATTTCTAGTCAAACTAGTTACATTTTAACAGTTTCATAATTTAAGTACACACCCGAAGGGTAGTTCCTAAACTTAGGTTTCTACAGTTAAAACAACGACTATAGTCCCGTTTTCGATTCGTGGATCAATCTCTTTAAAGCCAGTCTCTTGCTTATCAGCAGATTATGCACATTAGTACATATCTTATGTACCACATATAGTATCAAAAATCCAATTTTGAAACTAGTAGTGAACATGTTTATGACAAACATACTTGAAGCTGGAGCCTTGCCCCGCCTTCATTCCTTCATGTCTGCCTTGTCCATATGACAGTCACATATCCAGTGACCCCGTTTGCCACAGTTTAGGCAGACATCTTGGGATATGTAATTTGTCTTCCTAGAAGACTGTGATGATTTTGCCTTTGCCCCTTTTAGAAGCTCTGGCTCTGCTTCCTTGAGCATAGCCTTCAACTCTCCAAGAGTTTACTCTTGGTTCATAATGAACCTGCCCCAGCTTTTGGGTAGAGACTATAAGATCAAATCTTTGGTAGTCTCGACCACGTAGGTAATGCCCAGCTAACCTAGCTGATCGATGTCAGCAATCATCCGTGACACCTAGTGCTCGACAGATGTACCCTCTGACATACACGAGCTAAAGAGCTTCTTATGCAATTTGTACTTCTAAGATCTAAGAATAGATATATGAAGATCTTTAATTTCAACATCATGTTATAAGGATCTAATCCTTAAGCCTGACGACGGAATTAAAGTGTCATTGCATTAAGCATAATGGATTGAGCACTAAAGTTATCATCACATGAATCTTCAAAAGATCATGTTCTACTATTTGCTCAACTCCGGGATTAGGCCCGAGATGTTCTATATCAAATAAAGTAACTCCTCAGTTCCCAGGACTATCCTGAGGTTTTATTCCCAATCTGAAAATTAAAGCTGTTTAATGACATTTTCACCCAGGATTATGTTTTAAACACTAATCTTTCAGTCATCTTGATTGCTATAGTCCAACTATCCAATCAACGATTTGGGGTACTATTGATTATAATGATTAGTATAGTCTAACTATATAATCAACTATAGTTTGATTATTTAAATTCAAATATATTGATTACTATAATTCAATTATATAATCAACTATAATTTGAAGTAGTTTGAATACAGTCCAACTGTTTATTCTAAAACAACGATTAAATATTAGTCCAACTAATATATATAAGTAATGACGAAAAATTGAAATGAGCGCGTATTGGCAAGTATCTAAACGAAATTGCAAATTTAATACTTGCCTCCCACTATTTTTCGGCGAGCCTCTAACCCTCTGTTGAGTACTCGGGAAACCTTGTTTCCTAGTGGGCTATGATCCAGTTAAATAACACACAACCTTGACTTTGGCCAACAAGCTATATGATATTTAACTAGGTAGATTTTTAAGATCAATTGGATCTCAACCAATTCCTAGATCCAGTAGGTGGACATCCAAGTCCGAAATATATATATAATATATGCCAATATATCTGATATATTCCCTTACCTTTTTCCTTTGAATCAACTAAGCCTTGGCTTTGGCACAACAAATTAATGATTCCAGTTAAGCGGGACCCATTGACCTTGGAAAGCTTCGTAATCGATGTTGATGGAGAAGAAGTGAGTGATTGACTTTGGCCAACAAATCACAACTTGGACAAGACATGCGATATGGAACAAAGCCTTCATGATTCAAACACATCCGCGATGGACAAAGGTCTTAACTTTGGCCAACAAACCAGTGCCAATCTTGGATCTTGAGAATGAATCATTCAATGGAAGGAAAAACGCTTAATATTTGTTGAGGGTTTTTCGCGTAATTGGCAACCAATTAATTATCTTTGATTAGGTCTCATCATACACCCTTAAATATGCATTCTAAAAGCATAATAAGGCGCGATAAATAAATTAATAATGATATGCGGATGAATATTTAAAACATTTTGTTCCTAGAACAAATCTCTCCCTTTCCTCTCTCCCGCTAGCACAAATTTTACTTGTACCCAATTACATAACACTTCTAAAGAAACCTCATTTACATTGAGGGGAATAGGTGATAGAGAGAAATACAAAGAGTCAAAAGGTTATAGGCTGGACACGTAGGTCCAATTTATTAAATTCTAAATTTATTACAACAATTTCCAAAATTGCCCTCACCCATCTAATATCCATCCGATATCATTATTCATACATCACATCCATGTATTCACACAAAGCATTTTATCAATCAATCTAATCCAATTAATTAATCTGAAATTAATGACCATCCAATGTTCAAACAACGATTTGATTTGCGCGAGTCCAACTCGTTTAAGAATAAGTACTCAAAGTACGAATTCTTGAATTATATCAAACTACAATATTAAATCCAATTTAATTTGTTTTCAATACTAATTCAATATTTAATTCCAAGTTAAATAATTACACTTTATTAATGAGTTTTGCGACTTAGATTCTAAATCTAATCTTTATGGGTCTCAAAGCCCAAATAACATCCAATGTCAATTTAATTAAAGCCCAATGGGCTTTCAATTAATTTATAAGGCATTGACTTTGGCAACCAAAGCCCAATAAGGAATCACCCTTTGCCAAAAATCAATTTAGGCCCATTAGGTCCAATTAACATTTTAAAGGTCCATTATATATATTTGGACTTTATGGTATGGTTTTTGGGCCCATTGGATCCAACCAATTAACCTAAACCAAACTTGGCCCAACCAAGCCCATTAAGCCCAAATACAACATTATAAGCCCAATTCCAAATTTAGCCCAACTAATTAATTTCATATTCCCAATATCATAATTTAATTAACTAAAGTGCATTAGCCATAATTAATTAGTCAAATTAACATTTCCAAAATATCAATTACACTAATTAATCATGCTTTCATCATCAACACATGTCCAACATTATTGAATCAAAAAATCAATTCATTTCCATGCTATATAGGTCACGGTAATTTAGGGATTTTAAATCCGATTTTGATTTTAATCTAATTAAATCCTAAATCAATTTATCCCAAGTCTTTCAACTCATCCAATGATCAAAAAACAAAAATCACCATGACTTTAGGGCATACTCAAACTTTCGGTCAAGCCAAAATTTTGGGGAAAAATCAATCCAATTCAATTTTCATCAAATTGATCATGCATAACTCTAAGTTATCATCATTCAAGCATACTCAAACAATCAATTTTATCAAATCATGCTCAAATCAATTTTACCCAAATTTTAACCTAATTCCAATTTCATGCTTAATCATGGCTCTGATACCATTGTTGGGTTTTCTAGGTCAAACCAAGATCAAAATTAAGCATATAAACGTGTGAATACAACAAAGTAAGTATTAACTTTGATCGGCTTTGCGATGCGAAGAACACAAAAATTTTGCTCCCTGAAGCTCTCGGCCAAGGTCCATTTTGTGCTCCTTGTGTGTTCGGCCAAGCCCCATTTGTAGATCTCCAAGCTCCAAGCTCCAAAATTTGTAAATGGATTCCATGCTCATAGATGGGTTTCCCTATCACCTTTATAAGACTCCTAGTAAGTGCTAGCTTGTGGAATTTTTGCTACAAAAATTCCAAATCCCCTTTGTGACTCTCGGCCATGAGAGAAAATGGAGAAGGAGAGAAGATGGTTTAAAACCGTGAGGAGGGAGAGAGAGAAAAATAAGGCCATTGCCGTGAGTCAGGAAGAGGACAAAAGAACAATCCACCACCTGGATTCCAACAGCAGAACTATCCACCACCAGGATTTCAACAACAAAACAAAGGCCAGGAACATGAAAAAGAACCAGAAATGAAAGAATGGATTGCAGAGATGTTTAAAAAGTAACAAGTAGCATATGATGCTATCTTTCAGAGCCAATTTGCTTCCATCAAAGCACTGGAGAATCAAATCGGACAACTGGCCAATGCTCAAAGTTACAGACCGCCAGGTAATCTTCCCAGCAACACAGAACCCAATCCAAGGAACCGAGGGAAGGATCAATATCATGCCATCATGTTAAAAAGCGGTACTAAAATCAACAAAGATGTTGGAGCCAAAACAACTGCTGAGGAAGTTCCAAAAGAAACAAAGCAACAGATGGAGGAAAAAGAAGCAAAGGAAAAAGAACAGATCACTCCACCTACTCCTTTTCCTCAGCGTCTTCAGAAAAACAAACTGGACAAGCAGTTTGCTCGTTTCCTGGAGGTGTTCAAAAAGCTGCACATCAACATTTCATTTGCAGAAGCCTTGGAACAAATGCCCAGCTATGTAAAATTCATGAAAGATATTCTTTCACGAAAAAGGAGATTGGGAGATTACGAGACAATAGCATTGACAGAAGAATGCATCGCTATCATTCAGAGGAAGCTTCCCCCAAAGTTAAAAGATCCTGGCAGTTTCACCATTCCTTGCATCATAGGAGAACATAACTTTGGTAGGGCTTTATGTGATTTAGGTGCAAATGTTAACTTGATGCCTTTTCTATTTTCAGGAAATTGCAGATTGTAGAAACAATGCCAACTTCAGTCTCTCTACAACTTGCTGATAGATCGCTCGTATTTCCAAGAGGCGTAGTTGAGGATGTGCTAATCAAGGTTGACAAATTCATTTTCCCAGCAGATTTTATTGTCCTTGATATGGAGGAAGACACAGACGTGCCAATCATCCTTGGGAGACCATTCTTGGCTACAGGTCGAACCATTATTGATGTAAAAAAAGGAGAATTAACCATGAGGGTACAGGACCAAGAGGTAACATTCAATGTTTTCAAGGCCATGAATTTCCCAGATGATGAAAAGAATGATGAATGTTTCAGACTTGATGTGATATACAGTACCATTCAGAACTCCAATGCAACGCAAAGTTCTACTGACAAACTTAAAACATGTCAATTGCCTGTGGAGCTTGAAGATAAAACGTCTTTTGCACTAAAAAAAATCCAATTCTTGCACTACAAGCAACAGAAGAGAAAAAGTTCCACCAGCTTAACGAATGGAGGAATTTCACAATCAGCCTTTTGAGGATGCCAAATTGTACAAAGAAAAGGCCAAGAAGAGACATGATGAGAAGTTAGTGCGCATACAACTGGAATCAGGGCAGAAGGTACTGTTAAAAAAATCAAGGGTGAAATTCTTCCCATGGAAGCCAAAATCATGGTGGTCAGGTCCATTTGTGATCACCAAAGTTTTACCAGATAGAGCCGTTGAGATACATGATCCTGACTCCAACAAAACTTTTAAGGTTAAAAACAAGCGTGTCAAGCACTACTGAGGAGAATCGTTTCAGCGACAAAAAGAAAGTGTCACACTTTCAGATCCAGCCTAACGTTCGAGAAGTCACGTCTAGCTGTCGACGTTAAACTTAGCACTCACAGGGAGGCAACCCATGCAATTATGTATATATTATGATCTGGAGTGTTTTATTTTTGTGTGTTTAATTTTTGCAGGTAAAGTCATTTCACGATGGAAGAAGTTCTCACAAAACTTCACAAGCAATTTCCTTCTCTCCCTCAAAACTCTCTGATGAAAGTCTACAAAGCTCGCTTAGAACAGATGAGATTACTAACGATTCATGGTGTTTCTAAAGATATTCGTTGGGTAATTGAAGCACGAGTCCGATTGGCTGGTGAGTCTTCTGACTCTTTTATTTCACATCTGTCTGGTTTTGGAAGAAGCACTTATGCAAAGAAACGTAGAGCTAAGAAATGGGTGTTTGTTACAAATGTGCACGCTGGAATTGCAATACTCGTTGTCGTTCTTAAGGAATGGTGTCTGATAATCGCGAAGATAAAATTAAATTCATTAGGGATGGCTTGAGTAAGGAGTCTGTAGATAATATATCTTCAACTCTTGAGACGCATCCCAGTGGATATGCTCATAAGCCATTCGTAAATTACATACACAATTTCAAAAAGAAAGACAACAGTTAAGTCTCGGGAATCTGACTCAAAAAGACCCTGTTTGCCAATTTATAAGAAAATTGAATGAGAAGCTTGTCCCTGACGCATAGACGTCAATCAAGCCGCTAATTTTCTTGTAAATATTATATCTCTTTATCTTTTCCTAATAATTGTAATTTGTTTTGTTGTTTTCTTTTATTTTCTCCGAAAGGATCCAGACCTTTTTGACTATCACGATTTATTTTACTATTAACTAATAATTGTCATTTGGCGGGTACTAGTGCTATTATTTTACTCACCATTTTCAGGTGTTATAAATTCAACTCATCATTGCACTTTTGAAGACATCCAGGGTAAAACATGGAAGCCACTTCAAGAAGACGAGTTGAAAACATCTGTTTGTTTTGTGGAACTAGTGTTGGTGTTAAGCCACAATACATAGAAGCAGCACATGAATTGGGTCGAGTCTTAGTTGTAAGGAATATGCACTTAGTCTATAGCGGAGGCAATCTTGGACTTATGGGGATCGTTTCAAAAGACGTACATGAAGGAGGCAGTCACGTCTTGGGAATCATTCCAAAACCCTTGGCGGATGCAAATATTATTGGACCATCAAACAGAGATGAACTGATCGTGCCAGGTATGTTTGAACGATTGGTAGAAATGATTAACCGTGCTGATGCTTTTATTGCTTTGCCAGGTGGCTTGGGCACATTGGAGGAAATTGTTATAGTGTTATCTTGGACGAACTTGAACATACACCAGAAATCAATTAGGCTGTTTACCGTTGGTGGATTATATGATTTTCTTTGTGTGTTTCTTGATGATGCTCGGAGAAATGGGTTCGTGTCAAAGCCTATGAAAGAACTCCTCTATACTGCCAGAACTGCTCTGGATCTAATAGACCAACTCTTAGCATATGAACCACAAGTTGACCCTATCCTTTCAAAGATAAATTGGTCCGAGGACGATCGTGGTAAGAGGCGTCGGATTAATCTGGATCTTAACCTTTAATTTCCTGTATAATTTCAGCTAACCATGTATTATCTTCTAAACTATTCTTCTACTGTTTAAGACATTGGGGACAATGTCTCATTTAGGTTTCAGGGAGGGAATTAGTTGATCAGTACCTTATTTTTAGTTTGTGTGTTGTTTTTATTTTTAGTCCAAAATTTTCGAAAAATACAAAAAAAAAAATTGAAATTTTTTCAAAAATTATAAAAATATTTTGTGTTTTTATTTTGACTAAAAAGGTGAAATTTGTAAGAGATAGTTGAGTAAGGAGTTTTCACTCCTGAGATGTATCTCAAACCATTTTTGAAACAAGTTAGTTTTTGTTTATTTCATTTTAAATTATTTAATTTGTAAATTCTCCATAAAGCTGACTAAAATGGATCTTCATATGTTCAGTTAGCAGATATTATCAACATGCATTGTAACATACGGACATAAGCTAAAATTGAAAAGTTTGTAATATTCAGTGTTCTAGTTTAATTGGAGGAAGCATCTCAAAAAGTGATGGAGTAAAAAAAAAAAAAAACGTCCGAGGTACGAGTTATTAAGTCTGTAAGGTGTTTTATCACCTAGTGCCCTAAAGCCAACTGGTTTGGGAGTCACTGGCCCAAAACTCGCTACATGGATCAAAGATGTTGCAAAAATATTATATCTGAAGTCTGAGTAATTAAGTCCGTAGGGGTGTCTTAACACCTGGTGCCCTAAAGCCAACTGGTTGGGAGCCACCGACCCAACACTCGCTATATAGACGGAAGGTATTGTATATAAATAAAAAAAAATCAAAAATCAAAGAAAAAAATCAGAAAAATCAGAAAAATTATTCCATTGCTGCAAAAAATGTGTGAATTCTGATAAAACTTTAGGACAAAAATATTACTCTCTTATCAACTGCACTTGTGATTGTTGTGGGCAAAAATGAGTTGATTAATATTTTTTCGGCTGTGCATATGGAGAATGGTAAATATAATCGGAGAATTTACTTATTCAGTAATTTACTTATTCAGTTATGATTGAAAATGACTTTAATAATTACACACAACACACGTCTGGATGGTTCATCAATTTCAGGCATGAAATATTCAGAATTCAAAATTATTTTGTCTTTAAAAGTTGTAGGGATTTGAGTCTTCTTTAATCTGGAACTTGAATCAGCTCAATCCGACGAGTAAAAAGTTAGTCCAAAATACGACAGATGCGTAAAATTGGAATTTCCAAAACTGCACTTCGTTAAAACGCCCTTTCAAGTTCCAATATCCAAAATTAATATATCAAGTCCAATTTTTGCCCTTATTTGACCCATATTTCATCCTAAATGATTTCATTGTGTCCCAATATTATTTTATCTGCAAAATAAACTAAAACACATCAAAATATTCATCAAACCCGAGAAACTAAACAAAAATTAAGTAAAAGGGGCGGTAAATATTGATATATTTTCCGCTCATCAGCAATCTTTATTATACGTGTATTACATAACTTATATGAATCATCAAACACTGTAATAAAGCACTTGGAGTAATAAGATGATGGCTTCCACGCCTTATGAGAATCATTACTCTTAAACGTTCCTAGTCATAGTTTTGTGAATAATCTGGGCGTTCACAAAGCGGAGAGACTAGCATGATGATATGATCCGCCCTTAAGTGAGGTAGCCGATCTAATAGGCTACTAGCAGAGATCCGTCTGCTTGGTGTATCACATGGATGCATGAGTTGCTCGTGTCCATCGAACTGACCGCCGAAAGTTTTCATATGAAGTGTTTATCCCATGTGTCTGTGAGAACTTTCATGTATCGATTATATGACTAGTCCTTAGATTTGAGGTCTTTACAATCTTATATGTGGATAAAATATCGTTGACATTCTCCTTCCCCGGTTCAAAAGATCCAGTCATAAGGGTATGATTGGGTCATTTGTTGAAACACATGAAGTTTGTAAAGATACAACAGAGAATCACCACTCTCTCGGATAATATTTTCTTATAAGAGTAGTATTCCAATTCGCGGGTTGATATGTGTGATCAGTGCTTGAGACTGTGGCCGCAGCGGAAGAATCATGTGAGATTCTTAGGTTAGCACGATTCATGACACTATCAACATCATACCTTTGACCATATGGGTAGACATTTTCCGTACCCTACGAGAATAGGTGGGGATACAGTGAGGCGAGGGAACGTATCATATGTAAATCGCATACAAAATGGGTATATATCTTTCCTTCTCATTTGGGGGCCTTGGCATGTTGCTAGATGTCAACCTTGGTTATTGAAATCTTACGACCATCTGATCGGAGGATAATTTATGTTCGATTAAATTATCACAATTCATTTCATGTCCAACTTGAGGGGAACCCAAAAGGTCACACACAACAAAATTGAAATCAATGGTTAACAGTGCACAGTACAAATTTAACAGCATATATGATTGCTGTAGGAATTGTTCATAAATGGTTCAATGTGTTTAATTATTGAACAGATCATTTATGAGGTTCCATAGTGGCTTAGGGATTGGTGAATGACGATAGGGGCACTTTGGGAATTGGAATAAATCAATAAATAAATAAATAAATAAATAAATAAATGTGAATAGTATGTGAATAATAACGTGAATAGTAATGTGAATAGTAATTTTTTATTTATTTATTGTTATTTGTTTTGAATTCCAATTCTACCCAAACTCTTATTAGGGTTTTATAATCTCATTAAACCACTAAATTAAGATCCAATGACTAAGATTAAATCAGCTTTTATCCCACATCGGATTCTTAATTATTTTTGTTTTTTTTTGGAGCACCTATATAAACCCAATGAATTCTTTACAAATTTTTGCACCAAACCTTTCATATCTCGGGTTTATATAAGTGAGCAAATCTAAAGTTTAAGAGTAAGCCACTGATTTTGAGGATCCTTAAGTCTAATTGACTAGAGGAACCTTGAGTTAAAAGTTTTGAGGTATTTGCCTAGGCTAGCACCAAAGGAAAAATACCCGTGCACTCAAGGCGTAGTCTTGCCGTTGAGTTTTGGCTTTGGTGTGTGCATCTTTGGAGGCCACACACTTGGGTGGCTCTTTGGAACGTGGAAGAGCTTACTGAGTTCGAGAAAAGCTTGTAGATTGGAGGAGGACTGGAGGAGTCTTCGGTTCAAGTAAGTCTTTGTCTTTCTTTATTTTCATTAGAGTTCTTATGATAGTTAGCATGTTTAGGTTTATGTTCTTTGCATGTTTTATGAGTTTTTATGCTTAGAATATATAGTAACATGCCTAGGCTTGTAGAATAATAAAAACAAATGGGTCTTGGGCAAAGGGATAGCGACATCATAATTTCTTCTTGATTTTCCACTGCGCATTCGCGACCGCTTCCCAACATGGAGTCCACCAGTTCAGAGTCAGAGAGCATAAGAGTCCAGTCAGAGTAAAAATAAAGTTGCATGCATACATTTATGTCGTATAAATCATTATAAGTGTCTGTTAATGTTTTGTAAAAAGAAGTATGTTTTGAGTACACAGTTATGAGTAATAAAAACACTTCATGTTGTTAAGTTGGGTTGTGGTCCTTGTGTATGTTTTTGCTTTTATACAATCTATTAGTGAAGAATATAGTAAATGAGTCAGAGGCTTATAGGGTTAATACTGCTATCCCCTGCCGGTGACATCTCCCAGATCGGGGATGTTACAAAGATGGTATCAGAGCATGGCCTAGGGAGTCAGTGACTACATTGGGAAGAGTGTTGGGGTCTTGTATACGCAGTATGTTCGGGATACTCATATGCAAGGCACTACCTCTCTAGTATCCGATCCTCGAGTATGTCCTCAAGATCCTCAGACAGGTTAGCAAATATTTCCAAGTCTTCTGAATCATTTTTCCTTACTCTAGTTAGGAATCATTCCGTAATCATCTTTTATTACTCCCCAAAGCTCAGTACAAGATAGGGAACCAGATAGCAAGGTCCCGTAAAAAGTTATCCAAGAAAGTAAAAGAGAAAAGTTATAAGAAAAGTAAGGAAAAGTGTAAGGATGCTTAAGTAACCAGAAATAAGAAAGAAAGAGATATAGAACTAGATTAGTAAGACAAGAACCCATAACAGCAAAAGAAGAACAGAGAAAGCCCCATCAAGTATTAGAGTTGCCCAGTAGAAGTAAGATTCATTTCCTCTTCAGGAAGTCATTCCAAATGAATTTAATAGCCTTCGAGATCTTCATATAGATAGTAAGTTTCCCGAGTAACGAAGAATAGCCAGAAAGATAACAGAAGTGAGAAACCCAGATTAGTCTTGAGAGCCCCAATGGACCTAGATGCCAAAAAGGATTTAGAGAGCTCATGTTGGACAATTATGACCCATAGCATCACTATTTATACAGAACATTGTGTTGTTGTACAAATTAACTATGTGACAAAGGAAATTGCTCTTTTATCATTTGTAATTAGATTACCGGGATATATAAATGATAAAAGTCCATATGATTAGTTCCGGATTAATAAGATATGAGACAGTATTAATCCACTAAGGTTTAATCATTAAAATATCCCTAGTTGTAGTATTATCGAGATTGGACATCGATAATGCGGAATAGACTAGTATCGCACTTGTGCGCGTTGTGGGATCATAACGGCATAGTTCTCATATATTTAAGTATTGGATACTTATGCAAGTGTGATAGGAGGTTGTGTTTACCGATGATACTGAAACAGCTTCGCTCTGGATAGACCCCTCGGAATTCCATTGGTAGTATGACTATGTGTCCATGGAAATCCGAATCAGGGTATGTGTATTTGGTCTTAACCTGAGACATGCATCGCTAATACTTGCGACAATCAATATACTTTGGTTTTGGTCGTCCAGGGCTTTAACAGGTTCTGTGTACGCCTCTTCTGGGTATATTGAGAATTGTAGTGTATTGGGTGTGATGTCAAGATGGAAGTATCACTTCAGTCATATGGAGATGATGGTCACGTAGGATACGGAACTGGTGCTCTTATATGCTGCAGCTATTGGGATAATATGACTAGGTCATGTTTATCCGATTATAGAGACTAGTTACCAGAGATCCGATATGTGCTTCGTACGAGGCAGATACAATTCCAGCCCCAGGCCTAGCACGTGACATCCGATACTGGATCACAATACGCAATACTACGTATACTACGCCTGATATAGATTTATATTCCTTTAAGAATATTTCTGGAGAATTGGGTAGGCACGGTGCTTTGCTAGAAGCCAACCATGTCTTGTAAATCGGTATAAACGTAGTACTAGGTACGTACGTGTTCGGATAGTCCGACGACCGGATTTAGTGCCAACATATCCAGGGATCTCATGGGCTGCTTCCCCAAGATTCACCGACGACATATGACTCGGATATATTTAATCTAAGATTAATTATTAGAGAGAGAAAATTAATCTAAGATTAATTGCGGAGATATTTTATCAGGGATAAAATATTAATAAAAGAGAGAGAACGATTAATTTGGAATTAATCGATAAAATAATATATTCGATATATTAAACGAAATTAGATTTCGACGCGGAAATAAAATTAGATTTTAATTCCGGCAAACTAGTTAATTTAGAATTAATTCGCTAGTGACGTGAATAGTAATTTTACTAGGCATAATTATTTAATTAAATTTGATTTAATTACGTCGCAATGGAAAATTTGTTAATTCGGAATTAGTGAACCCGAGCCCGGGAGTGTTTGCGGGCCCACTCGCATTTCGAATCAAGTGGGGCCCACAAGTCACATCACGCATCACATCATTAGTCATTCTTGTGATGGAAGTCACATCAACTTTGAGTGATGTGATGGATGTCACTTTTGTGAGTGATGTGAGTTGTTGGAAGGCTTTAATGCCTTGTACCTTTTTTGAATTTGGTAATTGATTTTTTGTATTTGATTTTTGAAATCAAAATACACAAAAACACAACTTCATCTTCTTCTCTCCTTCTTCCTAGTGTTCCAGGTTAGTAAACCGATTTATTACACAACCATGAAATAACCACTTCATCTTTTAAAAGATATTAGAAAGATTCACAACCCTAGATAGTTTTTAATATTGAATTTTCTTAAACCTACTTTTGTGAATTTTATTTACTTGTTTTTAAATTTAGAATCATCACCATTTCAAATCAATCAATCAACCTGTTAGATACTAGTAATCATTTGACCTCATAAAATTAATAGATTAGGTATTAAGTCCTCGTGGGATCGATACTTTTTATACTACTTGAACGATACTTATGCTTGCGTTATACGTGTGTGTTTACGCCGGTCAATTGCCATTTTATTAATTAATGAAAATATTACAAATACATGTACATATAGCCCATCCATATTGGGTATATGGCATATCCCTAACACTCCAAACCCTAGTGACTGCATCAGTATCCATCCTCTCGAGCTCATCCTCCAAGAAAACCTGCAACCAAAGAAAACTGGGAGTGGGGGTTAGATCGATATTCGATCTAAGTGAGTGGACAAGAAAACTGAAAAAAAAACTTAAATCAAAACACCAGGTCTGTAAAACTAAATTTTCAGAAAAATCAATTCGTACGAAATCTCTTTTCTGAAATCTCCGTCTGAGATCTCTTTATAAAACTTGTCTCTTGAAAACTTCTTTTGAAACTCTGGTTTCTGAAAACTATTTCTAAAATATGGTTTCTGAAAACTGTGTTCTGAAAGTCTAAGAACTGTGTACTACTCAGTCTCTGAAAAACCTTGACGTATGAGGGCGTTACGTAACGCCGTCCCCCCATTCGTCTAAATGTAGCCAGCAGTGAAAATCCATGACTTTGGGGCGTTACGTATCGCCGTCCCCCAAAGCATGCCAATATTGTCTCAAACTGGTGGTCTTGGGGCGTTACATGTCACCATCCCCCAAGCCACAAACTAGAACTGGGGGTGTGGATCTATGATACCACCCAAGCTCTAAACTAGAGTCCAGGTACATGAACCTATGTCGTCATCCTGGCTATGAAATTAGGATCTAGGGGGGTTACGTATCGCCGTCCCCCTAGTCCTCTACATGTGCACACGTGATGAGTGATAAATGTATCACTATTTCCCACTCATTTGACCTAATATTTTGTATAGATTCTTGAGTTTTGTGAATATTTTGATGTGTTTTGTGTTATTTTGTAGATAAATAAAGTTTCAGGACTCTCAGGAGGTGATTCTGGGCCAAAACAGTGAAAAAGGACAAAAAATGACAAAATGGTCATTTAGAGCGTCGCGAAGCGCAGCCTGCGTCACGACCGCTAACGTACGCTGGTAGCTTGCTAAAATGAACTGACACATGTCAAAATCTGATAAGTTTGATCATGCTAACGTGCGCCATTTGTTAACGTGTGCCGAATCTGCTAACGTGCGCCTGTCACATGTCAACATCACAGCAAATCATGCTAACGTGCGCCGGACACGTGTCATCATCACATGCTGCCGACAATCATCATCGCCATGTCAACACAATTATTGAGTTAATCATCCAATCTGCCACGTGTTATCATTCTATTGGGCCAACAGATTCCTTATCACCACGTCAGCAGATAACATATCAAAGCATCAAATGAGCGTGTGCCACGTCAGTGCATCGCGACGCAAGAACAATCCACACGTCCCGACGCGCAGGCCATTTTTTGCCTATAATAGAAGGCCAAATTTCAGATTTGAATTAATGATTTCTTCTATGTAATTCCTTAAGAATACTAAGAAAATTGTATATTGTTTGTTTATTTACAGCTTTCAATATTTAATTTCAGCTTTCACACTTTCTTTTCTTTACTTTTCAGTCTTTACTTTCTGCAATTAATTTTACGCACAATACTTTCCTTTCTTTACTTTTCAGCAATTTAATTTTCAGTAATTTACTTTCAACATTTACTTTTCAGCAATTTACTTTCATCATTTAATTTTCAGTATTTAATTTTCAGCATTTACTTTCCGTCATTTACTTTTCCGTATTTAATTTCCAGCAATTTAATTTATGTCTTTTATTTTATTTAAGCTCTTACTACCCGTAAATATGTGTCGTAACTAAGTCATTATCTGGGGTTGTGATGAATTCCAATATCACTGGTTTATAAGGGGTTAATTTACAGTTTGGGTAATATAAGGTTTATTTATTGAGTCTTAAGCTTAATGCTTCTTGTTAACTGGCCATTAATAAGATTGATTTGGTAAACTTAAAATGAATTGGAAAAGAGGATTTTAGGTTTAAACCCTAGACTCAATAGCCCATGATCTTCCTTGAGGATAGATAACCTTTTTAATAGATTTCTTTACAGGATAGGAATATACCTGTCGGGCTGGGGTAGCCATAATTGGAACTTAATCTTAATGAATTCAGATAACTTGGTTGATATAGGAATATGATTAATTAAGTTCACTGGGTATTTGTATCTGACCATCAGAAGAGGCTTTTGCATAATTTCGTGTCCAGGTTAATAACCGATATATTACACAAACGTAAAATAACCACTCCATCTTTCTTTTAAAAATATATTGGAAAGATTCACAACCCTGGATAGTTTAATAATATTGAATTTTCCTCAATTTCCTTTTGCACAATTTTATTTTCTGTCTTAAGTTTAAAGTTACCATCCAATCAAAACAACCATTCTGATAGATACTTGTAAACATTTGGTTTCATAAATTAATAGCTTAGGTATTAAGTCCTTATGGGATCGATACTTTTTATACTACTTGAATGATATGTGCGCTTGCATTATACGCGTGTGATTATGCCAGTCAAGTTTTTGTCGCTGTTTCCGGGGACTTATTTATCTTTCACTATTAGTTTTGGGGTTAGATACCTTTACTTGTATCTAATTTTCTTTTTTACTTATTATTTCTGTTTTCTTGTGTTTCAGGTTCTCAGACACTATATGAGACGAACCAGAAGCTTTGAAATCCGACCGCTTGACCCAGAGATTGAAAGAACTATCAGACAGTTGATAAGGGAAAGGCGAGAAGGCCAAGAAGCATTAGTCAACATGGAACCTGAACCTTTGGAAGTTGCACCACCAATTCCCATTCGAGACCGAACTATTTTGGTGGTTGATGGCTTCATTTCCTGTATTGTACTTCCTCTCTTACCAGTAAATACGTGTGACATCAAAACATGCATTCATATGATACATCAGTCAGTTCAGTTTGGGGGGAATGTAACTGAAGATCCTAATGCCCACATTAGCAATATCCTGGATGTTTGCGGCACTTTCAATTACAACCGAGCGGCTGAAGAATCCATGAGACTGCGAGTTTTTTCATACTCCTTGAAAGACAGAGCTAAAGCTTGGCTACATTCACTACCAGCAGGTTCCATCACAACTTGGAACACTCTAGCCACCAAATTTCTTGCAAAATATTTTCCACCAGCCAGAACTGCAAAGCTGAGGAATGACATCACATCCTTTGTGCAACATGACTCAGAATCCCTCTACGAAGCTTGGGAAAGGTACAAAGATTTACTCCGGAAATGTCTTCACCATGAGATTGCAAAGTGGCTACAAGTCCAAACCTTCTATTATGGACTTTCTGGAATAATGAGAACCACAATTGATGCTACTGGTGGAGGAGCTTTAATGGCAAAAGGAGAAGATCAGACCTGACTTAATTGAAGAAATGGCCAACAACAATTCATTGTGGCCACCGAAAGGAGCATGATCCAACGAATCGCAGGAATTTATAAAGTTGGTGCCAACACAACAGTGAATGCCAAGCTGGATCAGATTTGCAAAAATCTGGAAACTCTTAACATGAAGGTTAATGTTGGATCCACAAGTTCACCATATGAATAACATCAGAATCAGAGGTGAACCAACATGAAGAAAACATGAATTATGTCAACAATTTCAACAGATAGAGGAACAATCCATATTCCAACACCTACAACCCAGGGTGGAGGAATCATCCCAATTTCGCATGGAACAACAATTCAGGGTAAAGGAACAACCCACCACCAGGATTCCAACAGCAAAACAAAGGCCATGAGTATGAAAAAGAACCAGGAATAACAGAAGTGCTGGACCAGTTGAAAAAGCAAGAAGCAAAATACGATGCTTTAGCAGCTATGGTTCAAAATCAAGTAGCATTGAATCAAATCCATTCAGCTTCTATTAAAGCATTGGAGAATCAAATGGACAACTGGCCAATGCTCAGAGTTACAGACCGCCATGTAATCTTCCCAGCAACACAGAACCAATCTAAGGAACCGAGGGGAGGAGCAATGTCAAGTCATTACTTTGAAAAGCGGTATTGAAATCAACAAAGATGTTGGAATCAAGGCATCCATTGAAGAAATTCCAAAAGATTCAGTTCCACAGATGGAGGAAAAAGAAGCAAGCAAAGGGAAAAGATCAGGAAAGAATCACTCCACCTCCACCTTTTCCACATCGACTCCAAAAAAGTAAACTGGACAAGCAGTTTGCTTGATTCCTGGAGGTGTTCAAAAAGCTGCATATCAACATTCCATTCGCAGAAGCCTTGGAAGAAATTCTCAGCTATGTCAAATTCATGAAAGATATTCTTTCACGAAAACGGAGATTGGGAGATTACGAGACAGTAGCATTGACAGAAGAATACAGCGCCATCATTCAGAGGAAACTTCCCCGAAGTTGAAAGATCCTGACAGTTTCATTGTTCCTTGCACCATTGGAGAACATTACATCGGTAAGGCTTTATGTGATTTAGGTGCAAGTGTTAATTTAATGCCTTTTTCTATTTACAATCAACTACAAATTAGAGAAGCAATGCCTACCTCAGTCTCACTGTAACTTACTGATAGAACACTTGCATTTCTAAGAGGTGTAGTTGAAGATGTGCTGGTCAAAGTCGACAAACTCATTCTCCTAGCAGATTTTAATATCCTTGACATGGAGGAAGATAAAGATGTACCTATCATTCTTGGGAGACCATTCTTGGCTACAGGTCGAACTGTTATTGATGTACAAAAAGGAGAACTAACCATGAAAGTGCAGGACCAAGAAGTTACCTTCAATGTTTTCAAAGCCATGAAATTTCGTAGTGATGAAAAGGAGGAAGAATGTTTAAGAATTGATGTTGTAGATAGAATCATCCAGGATATTGATGCAGTACCACTTCCCCCACGGATAAACTTGAAGCTTGCATCACCAACATGACTGACAGCGAACTAGATGCTGAAATTCTAGAATGTATCAACTATCTTGACAGACCATTTCGTTTCAAATCGATACCACGAGTGGAAAGTTTGGAACTACCGAAAAATGAGCGAATCAAACCTTCGATTGAAGAACCACCGCAGCTGGAGCTAAAGCTACTTCCGAGCCATCTCAGGTATGCTTTCTTAGGAAATTCTTCTGAATTACCTGTAATTATTTCTTCTTCACTAACATTTGAGCAGGAACAAAGTTGCTGAGAGTGTTACGAGAACATAAGAAAGCCATTGGCTAGACTATAACAGACATTCGAGGCATTAGTCCATCATTTTGCATGCACAAGATTCTGATGAATGACGAGTACAAAGCCACCGTGAGGCATCAATAGAGACTAAATCCAATCATGAAGGAGGTTGTGAAGAAATAAATTATCAAATGGTTGGATGCTGGTATCATCTACCCCATCTCTGACAGCATTTGGGTGAGTCCTATGCAATGTGTGCCAAAGAAATGAGGAATCAATGTAGTCACAAATGAAAAGAACGATGTGATTCCAACAAGAACGGTGACTGGATGGAGAGTATGCATGGACTACCGGAAGCTGAATAAAGCAACAAGGAAATACCATTTTCCGCTACCATTCATTGATCGGATGCTGGACAGACTGGCGGGACATGAATTATATTGCTTTCTGGATGGATATTCGGGGTACAATCAGATTGCCATTGCCTTAGAAGATCAGGAGAAAACCACTTTTACATGTCTCTATGGTACTTTTGCTTTCCGCGAGATGCCATTTGGACTATGTAATGCCTCTGCTACATTTCAACGTTGCATGATGGCCATTTTCTCAGATATGCTGGAATAGAGTATGAAGGTTTTTATGGATGACTTCTCTATGTTTGGAGACTCTTTTGACCACTGCTTGCAAAATCTGGAACATGTGTTACAAAGGTGTGAAGATACCAACCTGGTGCTCAACTGGGAGAAATGCCATTTCATGGTGCATGAATGCATTGTTCTAGGACATCGGATCTCACAAAAGGGGATCGATGTAGACAAAGCAAAGATTGAAACAATTGAAAAATTACCTCCACCAACATCTGTAAAAGAGATTCGGAGTTTTCTCGGACATGCAGGCTTTTACAGGAGATTTATCAAAGACTTCTCAAAGATTGATAAACATATATGCAATCTTCTGGAGAAAGATGTGTCTTTCAACTTCACCAAAGAATGCCACAAAGCTTTTGAGATCTTAAAACAGAAGCTGGTTTCTGCCCCCATCATAGTAGCACAAGACTGGACTCTTCCATTTGAAGTGATGTGCGATGCTAGTGATTTTATTGTAGGTGCAATTTTGGGATAACGCAAATCAAAAATTTTCCATACCATTTACTACTCCAGCAGAACTCTGAATGAAACTTAACTCAACTACACAACCACTGAAAAGGAGTTGCTCGCAGTTGTGTTCGCTTTTGATAAATTTTGATCCTATCTGCTGGGTCCCAAAGTGGTGGTCTACATAGATAATTCAACAATCAAATATCTGATCGCGAAGAAAGATGCCAAACCTAGATTGATCCATTGGATACTTCTACAGTAAGAATTTGACGTGGAGATCCGAGACAAGAAAGGAACAGAAAACCAAGTGGCAGATCACTTATCGAGGCTCGAGAATGGAGAAACAGCTGACAAAGAACTTACAATCAAAGAAAATTTTCCAGATGAACAATTATTTGCCATGAAACAACATGATGTCCCTTGGTATGCTGACTATGTCAACTACATAGTATCGGGAAAATGGCCGTTGGAATGGAAAACTCAGAAACAAAAGAAGTTCTTCAAAGAAGTCAAACACTATGTCTGGGATGAGTCGTACCTGTTCAAACGCTGTGCTGATCAATTACTGAGATGGTGTGTTCCATAGGAGGAGGTAAATAGTGTCTTGCAACATTGTCATTCATTACCATATGACGGACACTTCAGCGGGAACAAAACTATAGCCAAAGTCCTTCAATTAGGTTTGTTATGGCCCACTATTTTTAAAGATGCTTATCTATTTGCTCTTCAATGTGACAAGTGCCAGAGATCGGGAAATATTTCGAGGAGAAATGAAAGACATCTGCAAAACATTCTGGAAGTGGAGATATTTGATGTATGGGGTATTGATTTTATGGGACCCTTTGTTCAATCATTCGGAAACCTATACATACTAGTTGCAGTAGACTACGTCTCTAAATGGGTTGAGGCAATTGCACTACCATCCAATGATTCAAAAGTGGTGATCAAATTCCTTAAAAAGAATATTTTCACTCGCTCGGAACACCTCGGGCGATTATCAGTGATGGTGGCACACATTTCTGCAACAAATACTTTGATGCACTCCTATCCAAATACGGAGTTACTCATAAAGTTGCCACAGCCTACCATCCACAGTCAAATGGACATGTTGGGGTTTCAAATTGGGAGATCAAAAGAATCTTGGAAAGAACCGTTGGATCAACAAGGAAGAACTGGTCTTAGAAACTGGATGACGCACTATGGGCATACCAGACAGCTTACAAAACACCCATCAGTATGTCCCCATATCGAATAATGTTTGGGAAAGCGTGCCATCTACCAGTGGAGCTTGAACACAAGGCGTACTGGGCACTGAAGAAGTTAAATCTTGATCTACAAGCTGCAGGAGAGAAACGACTCCACCAACTCAACGAATTGGAGGAATTTCGCCTACAGGCTTATGAGAATGCTAAACTGTACAAAGAAAAGATGAAGAAATGGCATGATAAAAAAATAGTGCGCAGACAACTGGAGCCAAGGCAGCATGTGTTGTTATACGATTCACAGCTGAAACTTTTTCCCGGAAAGCTGAAATCAAAGTGGTCAGGTCCATTTGTGATTACTCAGGTGTTACCATACGGAGTTGTTGAGATATACAATCCCAAGTCGAACAACACATTCAAGGTTAACAGCTAGTGTGTCAAGCACTACTGGGGAGAATCATTTGAGCGACAAAAAGAAAGTGTCACACTTTCAGATCCAGCCTAACATTCGAGCAGTCATGTCTGGCTGACGACTTTAAACTTAGCGCTAGCAGGGAGCCAACCCATGCAATTTGTGTATATATTGTGATTGGTGTATTTTATTTTTTTGTGTTTAATTTTTGCAGGTAAAGTCATTTCAGGATGGAAGAAGCTCTCGCAAATCTTCACAATCAATTTCCTTCTCTCCCGTAAAATTCTCTGATGAAAGTCTACAAAGCTCGCTTGGAATGAATGAGACTTCTGACGATTTATGGTATTCATAATGAAATTTGTTGGGTAATCGAAGCACGGGTCCGATTAGCAGGTGAGTATTCTGATTCTTGTAATTCTTATTTGCCTGGTTTTGGAAGAAGCACATATGAAAAGAACGTAGAGCTAAGCAAATAGGTGTTTGTTACAAATGTGCACGCTGGAATTGTAATACTCATTGTCGTTTTTTAGGAATGGTGTCTGATAATCGCGAAGATAAAATTAAATTCATTAGGGATGGCTTGAGTAAGGAGTCTTTAGATGATATATCTTTGACTCTTGAGACGCATCCCGGTGGATATGTTCATGATCATATAGCCATTCGCAAATTACATACACAATTCCAAAGAGAAAGACAACAGTACAGTCTCGGGAATCTGACTCAAAAAGACCCTGTTTGCCAATTTATAAAAAAATTGGATGGGAAGCTTGTCCCTGACGCATAGATGTCAATCAAGCTGTTACTTTATTGTAAATAATATATCTCTTTGTCTTTTCCTAATAATTGTGATTTGTTTTGTTATTTTCTTTTATTTTCTCCGACAGGATCCAGACTTTTTGACCTTTCACGATTTCTTTTATTGTTTTGCTAACAATCGTCATTTGGAAGATACTAGTGCTATTATTACTCACCATTTTTCAGGTGTTATAAATTCAACTCATCATTGCACTTTTGAAGGCATCCAGAGCTGAGAAAGAAATACATAAAAATGGAAGCCACTTCAAGAAGATGAGTTGTAAATATTTGTGTCTTTTGTGGTACTAGTGTTGGTACTAAGCCACAATACGTAGCGGTAATACAGGAATTGGGTCGAATCTTAATTGAAAGGAATATGCACCTAGTTTATGGCGGTGGCAATCTTGGACTAATGGGGATCGTTTCAAAGGCCGTACAGGAGGGAGGCAGTCAAGTTTTGGGAATCATCCCAAAACCCTTGGCGGAGGAAAATCTGATTGGACCATCAAACAGAGAGGAACTTATTGTGCCAGGTATGTCCGAACGACTGGTGAAAATGATTAACCGTGCTGATGCTTTTATTGCTTTGCCAGGAGGGTTGGGCACGTTAGAGGAGATTTTTACAGTGCTATCTTGGGCGAACTTGAACATACACCAGAAACCGATTGGACTATTTAATGCTGATGGATTTTATGATTTTCTTTGTGTATTTCTTAATGATGCCCGGAGAAATGGGTTCGTGTCAAAACCCTTAAAAGAACTCTTCTTCACTGTCAGAACTGCCCCGGATTTAATTGATCAAATATTAGCCTTTGAACCACAAATTGACCCTATCATTTCCAAGATAAACTGGTCCGATAATGATCATGGTAAAAAACGTCGGATTAATCTGGATCTTAACCTTTAAATTTTCCTTTTAGATGTAGAATTTCAGCTAACCAGGTATTATCTTCGAAACTCATCTTCTACTTTTTAAGACATTGGGGACAATATCTCATTTAGGTTTGGGGGTGGGGAATAGTTGTAGTATTTTATTTTTATGTTGTTATTTTTAGTCCAAAATTTTCGAAAAATTCAAAAAAATTGAAAATTCTTACAAAAATTAAAAACATATTTTGTGTTTTTGTGTTTTAACTTAATTAATTAGGTGAAATTGGTGTGAGATAGTTGTGTAAGGAATTTTCACTCCTGAGACGTATCTCAACCTATTTCGGAACAAGTTAATTTTTGTTTATTTCCTTTTGAATTATTTAATTTTCGAATTCTCCATAAAACTAACTAAAATGGATCTTCATATGCTCAGTTGACAGGTATTATCAACATACACGGTAACATACGGACATGAGTAGTAATTGACGAGTTTGTATTATTAAGTGCTCTAGTTTAATTGGAGGAAGCATCTAAAAAAAGCAATGGGATAAAAAACACAACGTCTGAGATCCGAGTTATTAAGTCTGTATGGGTGTTTTGACACCTAGTGCCATAAAACCAATTGGTTTGGGAGCCACTGGCCCAAAGCTTGCTACATGGATGGATGATGTTACAAAAAATATATATATCTGAAATCCGAGTTATTAAGTCCGTAGAGGTGTCTTAACACCTGGTGCCCTAAAGGCAACTGGTTTGGGAGTCACTGACCCAAAGCTCGTTACATGGATGGATGATATTGTTTATAAATAAAAATTAAAAAAATTGAAAAAATTCAGAAAAATATTCCATTGCCTAAAAAAGGTGTGAATTTTGATATAACTTTAGGACACAAATATTACTCTCTTCTCAACTACACTTGTGACTATTGTGGGAAAAAAATGAGTTGATTAATATTTTGTTGGCTGTGTATATGAAGAATGGTAAAATAATCGGAGAATTTACTTATTCGGTAATTTAGAAAGAAAGAAAACAACTATTAACTTGGATAAGAAGTTTCACCTGATTAATCACTAACTTCTTTATTCTATTTTCTCTTATCTTTTTGCTTTTGTGTGCATTAGTTTTACTATCTTTTTACTTTTGTAAAACGTTTGTGGGTATCGTTGCTGTAAGCCCTCACGAGACTACAACTCGTCCACTAGGGACACCTAGGGGTTTAAAGGCTTGTTGCATACGCTAAATGCAACCGTGATCCCTACAAAGTGGATTAGCTTAATTTTATTTTAAAGATGATTATGATATTTTATTTTGTTGTTTTGCTCGAGAACTAGCAAAATGTTAGGTTTGTGGGTGTGATGAGTGGTAAATGTATCACTATTTTCCACTCATTTGACATAATATTTTGTATAGATTCTTGAGTTTTGTGAATATTTTGATGTGTTTTGTGTTATTTTGTAGATAAATAAAGTTTCAGGACTCTCTGGAGGTGATTCGGGATAAAAATAATGAAAAAGGACAAAAAGGGTAAAATGGTCATTTGGAGTGTCGCGATGCGCAGCATACGTCGCGATCGCTAACGTATGTTGGGAACCTGCTAAAATGCTCCGGGATATGTGTCAAAATCTGATAAGTTTGATCATGCTAACGTGCGCCGTATGTTAACGTGTGCCAAATCTGCTAACGTGCGCCTACCACGTGTCAACATCACAGCAAATCATGCTAACGTGCGCCGGACACATATCATTATCACATACTACCGATAATCATCATTGCCAAATCAGCACAATTATTGAGTTAATCATCCAATCTTCCACATGTCAGCATTATATTGGGCCGACAGATTCCTTATCGCCACGTCAGCAGATAACAGATCAAAGCATCCAATGAGCGTGTGCCACGTTAGCGCGTCGCGACGCAAGAACAATCCACGCGTCGCGATGCGCATGCCATTTTTTTCCAATAAATAGAAGGTTGAATTTCAGATTTGAATTCATACTTTCTTCTATGTAATTCCTTAAGAATACTAAGAAAATTGTATCTTGTTTGTTTATTTACAGCTTTCAGTATTTAATTTTAACTTTCGCACTTTCTTTTCTTTACTTTTCAGCCTTTACTTTCTGCAATTTACTTTTACGCACAGTACTTTCTTTTCTTTACTTTTCAACAATTTACTTTTCAGTAATTTACTTTCAGCATTTACATTTCAGCAATTTACTTTCAGTATTTAATTTTCAGTATTTAATTTTCAGCATTTACTTTCCGTCATTTACTTTTCGGTATTTAATTTCAACAATTTAATTTATGTCTTTTATTTTATTTAAGCTTTTACTACCCGTAAATATGTTTCGTATTTAAGTCATTATCTGGGGTTGTGATGAATTCCAATATCACCGGTTTATAAGGGGTTAATTTACAGTTTGGGTAATATAAATGTTTATTTATTGAGTCTTAAGCTTAATGCTTCTTGTTAACTGGCCATTAATAAGATTGATTTGGTAAACTTAAAATGAACTTGGAAAAGAGATTTTAGGTTTAAACCCTAGACTAAATAGCCCACGATCTTCCTTAAGGATAGATAACCCTTTAATAGATTTCCTTACAGGATAGGAATATACCTGTCGGGCGGGGGTAGCCATAATTGGAACTTAATCTTAATGAATTCAGATAACTTGGTTGACATAGGAATATGATTAATTAAGTTACACTGAGTATTTGTATCTGACCATCGGAAGAGGCTTTTGCATAATTTCGTGTTCCAGGTTAATAAACCAATATATTACACAAATATAAAATAACTAGTTCATCTTTTAAAAAGATATTGGAAAGATTCACAATCCTGGATAGTTTAATAATATTGAATTTTCCTCAATTTCCTTTTGCACAATTTTATTTTCTGTTTTAAGTTTAAAGTTACCATTTAATCAAAAAAAAACAATCTGTTAAATACTTGTAAACATTTGGTTTCATAAATTAATAGCTTAGGTATTAAGTCCTCGTGTGATCGATACTTTTTATAATACTTGAACAATATATGCGCATGCGTTATACGCGTGT
>SKCR01041692.1:0-41077 GCA_019454045.1 Zanthoxylum bungeanum | reverse complement strand
TTTCTTGCTCTTCCTTCACTCACGGTGAAACCAGAAAAATGGAGAAGAAAAACAGCCCCTTGGGCGTGAGAGAGGAGAGAGTGGGAGAGAAGAAGTTGGTTTTGTGTATTAGTTAATTGATTTCCAAAATCAATTAAACATATACCAAATATTTGAATTTCACAAAAGTCAAGGCAATAATGCCACCAACTACCACCATCAATCACTCATGACATGTTGTCAAATCACTCAAAGTGACTAGACATCACATCAATCAATTGACTAGTGATTTGACGCTTGATGTGACTTGTGGGCCGCACTTAAATTCGCAATGCGAGTGCGCCCGCAAACAAATTACTATTCACGTCGCTAACAAATTAATTCTAAATTAAGTCGTTCGCCCGAATTAAAATCTAATTTTAATTCCGCGTCGAAATCCAATTTCGTATAATATATCGAATATATTATTTTATCGATTAATTCCAAATTAATCGTTCTCTCTCTTTATTAATATTTTATCCCAGATAAAATATCTCCGTAATTAATCCCAAATTAATTTTCTCTCTCATCTAATTAATCCCAGATTAATAAAGTCCGAGTCATACGTCATCGGTGAATCTTCGGGAAGCGACCCATGAGATCCCCAGATATGTTGGCAGTAAATCCGATCGTCGGACTATCCGAACACGTAAGTACCTAGTACTACGTTTTTACCAATTTACAAGACATGGTTGGCTTCTAGCAAAGCATAATGCCTACCCAATTCTCCAGAAATATCCTTACAGGAATATGTGATCTATATCAGGCATAGTAATATAGTATTTCGTATTTCGATCCAGCATGTGATGTCACGTGCAAGGCCTGAGGCTGGAATTAATGTCTGCCCCGTATGAAGCACATATCGGATCTCTGGTAACTAGTCTCTATAATCGGATAATATGACCTAGTCATATTATCCCGATGACTGTAGTACATAAGAGCACCAGTTCCGTATCCTACGTGATCATCATCTCCATTATGACTGGAGTGATACTTTCCATCTCGACATCACACCCAATACACTATGATTCTCAATATACCCAAGAGAGGCGTACACAGAACCTGTTAAAGC
This sequence comes from Zanthoxylum bungeanum, assembly GCA_019454045.1. Lineage (NCBI taxonomy): Eukaryota > Viridiplantae > Streptophyta > Magnoliopsida > Sapindales > Rutaceae > Zanthoxylum > Zanthoxylum bungeanum. The sequence continues at coordinate 39,987 of SKCR01041692.1, read as the reverse complement.
CCTGGACGACCAAAACAAAGTATATTGATTGTCGCAAGTATTAGCGATGCAAGTCTCAGGTTAAGACCAAATACAACCTACCCTGATTCGGACTTCCATAACACAGTCATACTACCAATGGAATTCCGAGGGGTCTATCCAGAGCGAAGCTGTTTCCCGTACCATCGGTAAACACAACCTCCTATTACACTTGCATGAGTATCCTATACCCAAATGTATTAGAACTATATCGTTACTGCCCTCACAACACGCACAAGTGTAATACTAGTCGATCTCCGCATTATCGATGTCCAATCTCGATAATACTACGACTAGGGATATTTAATGATTAAACCTTCGTGGATTGATACTGTCTCATATCATCTCAATCCGGAACTAATCATATGGACCTTTCATCATTTATACATCTTGGTAATCTAATTACAAATGATGAAAGAGCAATTTCCTTTGTCACATAGTTAATTTGTACAACAACACCATGATTTGTACAAATAGTGATGCTATGGGCCATAACTATCCAACAATCTCCCACTTGGCCTATAGCTAATCACTCAAGTGTCCTACACCCGAATTATGTACGGTTTGCTCAAACTTCTGCTGAGAAAATGCTTTCGTCAGTGGATTTGCTTGATTATCATGTGATGCAATTTATTAGATCATCACATCGCCATGATGTATGATCCGAACGAATCAGATGAATAATTGAAGTATAGATCTGGATCGTTTATGAGACCATTAATTCTTTAGCCTGTGCTGTAGCCTAGCTCAGCTGCTAACAGAACTACTCCTAATCTAATTAGGATTATTATCGACCCAAATGGCTTCTATTGCTGCTGCCTCAGCTGCAGTAATTTCCGTTTTGTTTTTTTATTATTCGTTAACAGTATCTTGCTTGGAAGATTTCCAGCTCACTGTTCCGTTATTCAAACTGTATAGTACCGTTGTTACGACTTATAGTCGTTATTATCGATTAGGAAACTTCAAGTTCTCTTTCTCTATAGTATAAGACAACATCATTAGTTCTCTAAGATACTAAGTATGTTCTTAACATCAATCCAATGCCTATCACTTGGATTGGCCCGATTGTGACTCCATATGCTCAAAGCGTATGAGACACCAGGTCACGTACATTTTTCAATGTACGAGTTCTCGGAGAGTATTAACAAATTTTAGATCTATCCCAGTAGATCTTTATTCCTAGAATAAAGGTTGTTTCTCCCAAGAATTCTACGGAGAATTTTCATGAAAGCCAAACTTTCACCGATTGTATTATGGGAATATCATTTCCAAGAAATGACATGTCATCATTTTTAATTAAGACATTCATTGTCAGTGCTCTCCCACTAACCTCCTTATATACACAAGAATCATATTCGTTTTTGAATTAAATCATACACCATTATGATTACATCAAAACGATATAGTTCCAAGAACGCAATGCTTGCTTCAATCCATCCATGGATCAAATTACATTGCAAACCTTGTTTGCTCATTTTGGTACGAAAAAACCATTAGCATGTTGTAAACATCCTCCAAAAGTTCTGTTTTGGAAAGCGGTTTTGGCATTCAGCTGCCATATTTCATGAATGAAACATGCAGCATCAGCAAGCATTATCCAAATGGATTTAACCATGGCAACGAGTACAAGGTTTTGTCGTAATCGACACAATGTTGATAACGATACATTTTTGCTACAAGCCTAGCTTAGTACGTTGGTATGTTGCCTTCCATGTATGTCTTCCTTGAAGACTTATATAGTACCAATAGGCACAATGCCTTGCGGTACAACAACTAGTGTCTAAACATAGTTGGTATTCATGGGATCCATTTCGGACATCATGGCACTTTGCCATAATAGGGAGTCAATACCTTGTATCACTTCATCATACGTAGTCAGTTCGTATTCCTTAATAAGATTGGCATCTTTATGAGGTGAGATCAGAAACCCATACCCCAGGTTATTTTCTGACTCTCTCTGACTTACGCGGTTCTTGTGTATTCGAAGATTATTGGTATAGTTTCATCCTTGATGAACTATTTGTGTTCCATTAAGGAATCGGTGTCTGGAATAGTATTACTCCGATTTTCATCGAGTTTTATTTTCCTCTCACTTACCATTGCATATAGGTATTCCTCTTAGGAAAACCGCATGGCGAGCAACAATTACATTGTTCTCATGTGAGATGTATAAGTACTATACTTTGGTTTCCCTAGGATAACCATTATTAGGCACTTATCCGATTTGGGTTTTAGTTTGGTATGTTCAAACATATGCCCAACATACCCAAATCTACAGTAATGAGAAAACTCAGTTTCTTTCCTGTATATCTAATATGAAATCTGTCTAACATATTTTTATGGAACCTTATTCAAAATAAGTTTTGCACTATTTATGAGTATCCGTTGAAGGAAATGGTAGCTCAAGCGACTCATGATAAACCTTATCATGTCTAACAAAATTTGGTTTCTCAGTTCACGGACACACCGTCAAATTGACGTGTTCCGGGAGGAGTCATCATTGAAAGAATACTATACTCTTTCAAGTATATGAGAAACTTACTGCTTAAGTATTTTCATCATGGTCTAACCGTGACGATTTAATACTTAGCCGATCTGTTTGTCAACTTCGTGTCGAAACTCTTTGAATTCATCAAAAGTTTCCGATTCGTGTTTCAAGAGAAACACATAACCATAACATGATGCCACATTCGTAAAGGTCACGAAACATTCATATCCACCTCTATCCTAGCTAAATATGGGCCCACTTACGTCACTATGAACGAGGGCTAACAGATCGATGACACTTGCATTTTTTTTACCAAGTAAAAGTATTTCAGGCACTTTGCCTAATAAACTAGATTCGTAGACATTATTTGAATAGAATCAAATGTGTCATAGTACCCACTCTTCGAAAGTGTGGATATACGAGTCTTGTTAATTGTGTCCCAAACAACAATGCCACATATAAGTCTCAACTGATTAATTTAGTTTGAGCTATTTATTTGTCATGTTATATGTTTGAGATTTATTTATATTCAAAATATAAATACTGTTATTCACATCTAATGTGTTTATCTCAATATCATCTTTATATAATAAAACACTTTAGTGTCCTAGAATATAAAGGTATATCCGTAACGGATTATACTATGATATATAGATAATGTTTCTAGTCAAACTAGGTATACTGTAACAGTTTCCTAATTTAAGTACACACCCGAAGGGTAGTTCCCAAACTTAGGTCTCTACGGTCAAAATAACGACTTTCGTCCCGTTTTCGATTCGCAGATAAATCTCAACTTGAAGTCAGTATCCTGCTCTCAGCAGATTCTGCACATCAGTACATATTTATGTACCACATCCAGTATCTAAAATCCAATTTTAATACAAGTAGCGAACATGTTTATGACAAACATATTTGAAGCCGGAGCCTTGGCCCTCTTCACTTCCTTCATGTCTACCTTGTCCATACGGCAGTCACGTTTCAGTGACCACGTTTGCCACAATTTAGGCAGACATCTTGGGATATGTCATATGTCTTCCCAGAAGATTATAATGACTTTGCCTTTGCCCTTTTTCACACCCCCAGAAGCTTTTGGCCAAGCAATGGCCTTCTGGAATGTCGAAGTAAGATGCGTCTTGCGCTTCTTGCCCTATTGCAAACTCTGGCTTTTCTCCTTGAGTATAGCCATTAACTGTCCAAGAGTTTACTATTGCAATTTAGTACTTCTAAGATCTATAGATAGATCTATGAAGATCCTTCAATTTCATTATCATACAATAAGGATCTAATCCTTAGTTCTGATTAAGAAATTAAGGAGTCTATTTGGCAAGCATAATGGATTAAGCACTAAGGTTATCATTACATGAATATTCCAAATATCATGTTCTACTTATTTGCTTAACTCCGGGCTTAGGCTCGAGACGTCACTCTATCAAATAAAGTAACTTCTCGGTTACCCAGGACTATCCTGAGATTTTATTCCCAATTTGAAAATTAAAGTCGTTTAAATACATTTTCACCCAGGATTATGTTTTAAACACTAATCTTTCAATTATCTTGATTCTAATAGTCCAACTATTTAATCAATGATTTTAGGTACTATTGATTATAATGATTACTATAGTCTAACTATATAATCAACTATAATTCAATTGTTTAAATTCAATTATATTGATTACTATAATCCAATTATAAAATCAACTATTAATTGAAATTAGTTAATTCAAATATATTGATTACTATAATCCAATTATATAATCAACTATAAATGAAATAGTTTGAATACAGTCGAATTGTTCAATTAAAACAACATTAAATATTAGTCCAACTAATATATTAATTTATTTGACGAAATATTTGAAATGAGCGCGTATGACAAGTAACTAAACGAATATTGCAAATTTAATACTTGCCTCCCACTATTTTTCGGCGAGCCTCTAACCCTTTGTTGAGTACTCGGGAAACCTTGTTTCCTAGTGGGCTAGGATCCCGTCAAATAACACACAATCTTGACTTTGGCCAACAAATTGTATGATAATTAACTAGGTAGATCTCTAAGATCAATTGGACCCCATCCAATTCATAGATCAAGTAGGTGGACATCCAAGTCTAAAACATATATCTTATATATGCCAATATATCCAATATATTGCCTAACCTTTTTCCTCTGAATCAACTAAGCCTTTGCTTTGGCACAACAAACTTAGTGATCCCAGTTAAGCGGAACCCATTGACCTTGGAAAGCTTCGTAATCAATGTCGATTGACAAGAAGTGATCTTGAATTTGGCCAACAAATCACAACTTGGACAAGACACCGATATGGAACAAAGCCTTCATGATTCAAACACATCTGCGACGGAAAAAAGTCTTGACTTTGGCCAACAAACCAATTCCAGTCTTGGATCTTGAGTAAGAATCACTCAATGGAAGGAAAAACGCTTAATATGATGTTGAGGGTTTTTTTCGCGTGTTATTGGCAACCAATTAATTATCTTTGTTAAGGTCTCATCATCATACACCCTTAAGCATGCATTCTAAACACATAATAAGGCGCATATATATAAATATAATAATAATAATATGCGGATGGATATTTAAACATTGTTCCTAGAACAAATCTCTCTCTTTCCTCTGTCCCGCTAGCACAAGTATTACTGCTACCCGATTACATAACACTTCTAAAGAAACCTCATTTACATTGAGGGGAATAGGTGAGAAGAGAAATAAAAAGAGTAAGGAGGTAATAGGCTGGACACGCAGGTCCAATTTAATAAATTCTAAATTTATTACAACAATTTCCAAAATTGCCCTCACCCATCTAATATCCATATGATATACATTATTCATACATCGCATCCATGTATTCACACAAGCATGTTATCAATCAATCTAATCCAATTAATTAATCTGAATATTAATGACCATCCAATGTTCAAACAACGATTTGATTTTGCTCGAGTCCAACTCGTATTGCGAATAAGTACTCAAAGTATGAATTCTTGAATTAAACTAAACTACAACATTAAATCCAATTTAATTTGTATTTAATACTAATTCATTATTTAATTCCAAATTAAATATTCACACTTTATTAACGAACCTTTAGCGACTTAGATTCTAAATCTAATCCTTACGGGTCTCAAAGCCTGATTAACATCCAATGTCAATTTAATTTAAAGTCCAATGGGCTTTTAATTAATTTCTTAAGGCATGGACTTTTGGTCAATATGGGTCAAACCCAAATACCAAAGCCCATTTAAAGAATCACCCTTATTTGCCAAGAAACCAATTTAGGCCCATTAGGCCCAATTAAAATTAAAGGTCCATTAAGTCATAATTGGACTTTATGGATATGGTTTTGGGCCCAATTGGATCCAACCAATTTAGCATAAACCTAACTTGGTACAACCAAGCCCATTAAGCCCAATTACAACTTTAAAAGCCCAATTCCAAATTTGGCCCAATTAATTAACTTACAAAATTCCAAATTTCACAATTAATTAATTCAAAGTGTATAGCCATAATTAATTAACTAAATTAATATTTCCAAAATACTAATTTACACAATTAATTATGCTCATTATTATCAACATATGTCCAACACATTTGAATCAAAAATCAATCATTTTCCATGCTAATACTCACGGTAATTTGGGGTTTTTCATGTCTGATTCGGTTTCAATCCAATTAAATCCATATTCAACATTTCCCAAGTCATTTAAACTCATCCAATGAATCAAACAACAAAAATCACCATGACATTAGGGTTCCATTTTCGGCCAAGCCTAAAATTTGGGCAAAAATTGATCCAATCAACTTTTCATGAAATTGATCAAATGACTTAATGGATATGGTTTTGGGCCCAATTGGATCCAACCAATTTAGCCTAAACCTAACTTGGTACAACCAAGCCCATTAAGCCCAATTACAACTTTAAAAGCCCAATTCCAAATTTGGCCCAATAATTAACTTACAAAATTCCAAATTTCACAATTAATTAATTCAAAGTGTATAGCCATAATTAATTAACTAAATTAACATTTCCAAAATACTAATTTACACAATTAATTATGCTCATTATCATCAACATATGCCCAACACATTTGAATAAAAAATCAATCATTTTCCATTCTAATACTCACGGTAATTGGGGTTTTTCATGTCCGATTCGGTTTCAATCCAATTAAATCCATAATCAACATTTCCCAAGTCATTTAAACTCATCCAATGAATCAAACAACAAAAATCACCATGACATTAGGGTTCTTCCATTTTCGGCCAAGCCTAAAATTTGGACAAAAATTGCACCAATCAACTTTTCATGAAATTGATCAAATCCAACTTCAATTAAACACCATTCAAGCATACTCAATCAAACAATTTCATCAAATCATGCTCAAATTGAATTTACCCAATTTTAACCCTAAAAAGTTTCATGCTCAAAATGTCTCAAGATACCATTGTTGTGTTTCTATTAGGTCCCAAAGATCAATTTAGAGCAATGAAAATACATGTGAATACTCGTAAAAGTATGGCGGAATCATACTTACAACGATCGGTTGAGGCGATGCGAGGAACAATGAAAATCTTCAAGCTTTCATCCATGGAAGCTCACGGTTTTCTGCTCCAAATGGTGCTTCAATTTTTCGGTCATGGAAGGATCTCAAAGTTCCACGCTTTGTGATTCCATGCTCATGAAATTAGTTCCCTATCACCTTAGGATGACTCCTTTGTGTGCTAGCACTCCGGAATTTTTGCCACAAAATTTTCTTTGCTTCTCCTTCAACTCACGGTGAAACCAGAAAAATGGAGAAGAAAAACAGCCCATTGGGCGTGAGAGAGGAGATAGTGAGGGAGAAGAAGTTGGTTTTGTGTATTAGTTAATTGATTTCCAAAATCAATTAAACATATACCAAATATTTGAATTTCAAAAAGTCAAGGCAATAATGCCAACCAACTACCACCATCAATCACTCATGACATGTTGTCAAATCACTCAAAGTGACTAGACATCACATCAATCAATTGACTATTGATTTGACGCTTGATGTGACTTGTGGGCCGCACTTAAATTCGCAATGCGAGTGCGCCCGCAAACACTCCCGGGCTCGGGTTCGCTAATTCCAAATTAACGAATTTTCCGTTGCGACGAAATTAAATCTAATTTAATTAAATAACTTTGCCTACCAAATTACTATTCACATCGCTAACGAATTAATTCTAAATTAACGCGTTCGCCCGAATTAAAATCTAATTTTAATTCCGCGTCGAAATCCAATTTTGTATAATATATCGAATATATTATTTTATCGATTAATTCCAAATTAATCGTTCTCTCTCTTTAATTAATATTTTATCCCAGATAAAATATCTCTGTAATTAATCCATTTCGGACATCATGCACTTTGCCATAAAAGGAGTCGATACCTTGTATCACTTCCTCATATGTAGCTGGTTTGTCTTCCTCAATAATATTGACATCTTCATTAGGTGAGTTCAGAAACCCATACCTCCCAGGTTGTTTTCTGACTCTCTCCGACTTGCACGGTTTTTGTGTATTTGAAGATTGTGGTACAGTTTCATCCCTGGTGAACTGTTTGTGTTCCGTTAAAGAATCGGTGCCTGGAACAGTATTACTCCGATTTTCATCAAGTTTTACTTTCCTCCCACTTACCACTGCAAATAGGTATTCCTCTTAGGAAAACCGCATGGAGAGCAACAATTACATTGTTCTCTTGTGAGTTGTATAAGTACTATACTTTGGTTTCCCTATGATAACCTACAAATTAGGCACTTATCCGATTTGGGTTATAGTTTGGTATCATCCAAACGTATGCCCAGCATACCCAAATCTTCAGGAATGAGAGACCTAGTTTCTTTCCAGTTTATATCTAATATGAAGTCTGTCTAATAGATTTTTCATGAAACCTTATTCAAAATAAGTATTGCACTGTTTAACATGTATCCTCATAAGGAAATTGGTAGCTCAGAGTGACTCATCATTAACCTTATCATGTCCAACAAAATTCGGTTTCTCCGTTTAGACACACCGCTCAATTGAGGTGTTCCGGGAGGAGTCCACTGTGAAAGAATACTATACACTTTCAGGTAATCGAGAAACTTATTGCTTAAGTATTTTCCACCACGGTCTAACCGTGAAGGTTTAATATTTTAGCCGGTCTGTCTATCTAATTCGTGTCGAAACTCTTTGAATTTATCAAAAGTTTTCGATTTATGTTTCAAAAGAAACACATAACCATAACGCGATGCCACATCCGTAAAAGGTTACGAAGTATTCATATCCACCTCTAGCCTAGCTAGATATGGGCCCACTTTCGTCACTATGAACGAGGGCAAACAGATCGGTGGCACTTGTACTTTTACCAAGTAAAAGGTGTTTTAGGCACTTTACCTAATAAACTAGATTCGTAGACATTATTTGAATTAGAATCAAATCCGTCCAAGTATCCACTCTTAGAAAGTGTGGATATACGAGTCTTGTTAATGTGTCACAGACAACAATGCCTTTTATAAGTCTCAACTGATTTATTCAGTTTGAGCTATTTGTTTCTCATGTCATACATATGAGATTCATTTATATTCTAAATATAAATACTGTTATTCACATCTAATGTGCTTATCTCAATATCATCTTTATAAAATAAAACACTTAGTGTTCTAGAATATAAAGGTATACCCGCAACGGGTTAAACTTAGATATAGAGATAATATTTCTAGTCAAACTAGGTATATTATAACAGTTTCCTAATTTAAGTACATGCCCAAAGGGAAGTTCCTAAACTTAGATTTCTACGGTTAAAACAGCAACTCGCGTCCCGTTTCCGACTCGTAGGTAGATCTCAACTGAAGTCAGTCTACTGCTAATCAGCAGATTCTGCACATCAGGACATATTTATCTAGTATCAAAAATCCAATTTTGAAACTAATAGTGAACATGTTTATGACAAACATAATTGAAGCTGGAGCCTTGCCCCGCCTTCACTTCCTTCATGTCTACCTTGTCCATATGGTAGTCACGCTTCAGTGACCCCGTTTGCCACATTTTAGGTAGACATCGTGGGATATATCCTTTGTCTTCCTAGAAGACTGTAACGATTTTGCCTTTGCCCATTTTAGAAGCTCTGGCTCCGCTTACTAGAGCATAGCCATCAACTCTCCAAGATTGTTTCTCTTGGTTCATAACGAACCTGCCCCAGCTTTCGGGTAGAGACTATAAGATCAAATATTTGGTAGTCTCGGCCACGTAGGTAATGCCCAGCTAACCTAGCTGATCGATGTCAGTAATCATCTGCGACACCTAGTGCTCTACAGATGTACCCTCTGACATACGTGAGCGAAAGAGCATCTTTTGCAATTCGTACTTCTAAAATTTAAGATTAGATCTATGAAGATCTTTAATTTCAACATCATGGTATAATGATCTAATCCTTAATTCTGACGACGGAATTAAAGAGTCATTGCGGTAAGCATAACAGATTGAGAACTAAAGTTATCATCACCATAAGTCTTCCAAAACTCATGCTTCACTATTTGCTCAACTCCGGGCTCAGGCCCGAGATGTTTCTCTATCAAATAGAATAACTTCTCAGTTCCTAGGACTATCCTGAGGTTCTATTCCCAATTTGAAAATTAAAGCCGCTTAAAGACATTTTCACCCAAGATTATGTTCTAAACGCAAATGTTTCAGTTATCTTGATTCCAATAGTCCAACTATCCAATCAACAATTTCGAGTACAATCAAATATAATGATTACTATAGTCTAACTATATAATCAACTACAATTTGATTGGTTAAATTCAAATATATTGATTACTATAATCCAATTATATAAAAATGAAGTAGTTTGAATACAGTCCAACTGTTCAATTAAAACAACAATTAAATATTAGTCCAACTAATATATTTATTAATAAATAATGACAAAAAATGAAATGAGCGCGTATTGGTAAGTATCTAAACGAAATTGCAAATTTAATACTTGCCTCCCAATATTTTTCGACGAGCCTCTAACCCTCTGTGGAGTACTCGGGAAACCTTGTTTCCTAATGGGCTAGGATCCCGTTAAATAACACACAACGTTGACTTGGCCAACAAGCTGTATGATATTTAACTAGGTAGATCTCTAAGATCAATTGGATCTCATCCAATTCCTATATCCAGTAGGTGGACTTCCAAGTCCGAAACATATATCCAATATATGCCAATATATCCAATATATTGCCTAACCTTTTTCCTCTAAATCAACTAAGCCTTGGCTTTGGCTTAACAAGCTTAATGATTCTAGTTAAGCATGACCCATTGACTTTGGAAAGCTTCGTAATCGATGTCGATGAACAAGACATGATCTTGACTTTGGCCAACAAATCACAACTTGGATAAGACATGCGATATGGAACAAAGCCTTCATGATTCAAACACATCCGCGATGGACAAAGGTCTTGACTTTGGCCATCAAACAAGTGCAAATCTTGGATCTTGAGAATGAATCATTCAATGGAAGGAAAATGCTTAATATTTGTTGAGGGTTTTTCGCGTAATTGGCAACCAATTAATTATCTTTGATTAGGTCTCATCATACACCCTTAAGCATGCATTCTAAAAGCATAATAAAGCCCGGTAGATAAATTTATAATGATATGCGGATGAATATCTCACAAATTGTTCCTAGAACAAATCACTCCCTTTCCTCTCCCCGGCTAGTACTATTCTTACTTCTACCCAATTACATAACACTTCTAAAGAAACATCATTTATACTGAGGGGAATATGTGAGAAGAGAATTACAAAGAGTCGAGAGATAAAGGCTGGACACGCAGGTCCATTTAATAAATTCTAAACTTATTACAACAATTTCCAAAATTTCCCTCACCCATCTAATATCCATCCGATATACATTATTCATACAACACATCCATGTATTCACACAAAACATGTTATCAATCAATCTAATCCAATAAATTAATCTTTAATTAATGATCATCCAATGTTCAAACAATGATTTGATTTGCACGAGTCCAACTCGTTTAAGAATAAGTACTCAAAGTACGAATTCTTGAATTATATAGAACTACAATTTTAAATGCAATTTAATTTGTATTCAATACTAATTCTATATTTAATTCCAAATTAAATAATTACACTTTTTAATGTGCCTTTGTGACTTAGATTCTAAATCTAATCTTAATAGGTCTCAAAGCCCAATTAACATCCAATGTCAATTTAATTAAAGTCCAATGAGCTTTTAATTAATTCATAAGGCATGGACTTTGGCAACCAAAGCCCAATAAGGAATCACCTTTTGCCACAAAATTGATTTTTTTTTTCCCATTAGGCCCAATTAAATTTTAAAGGCCCATTAATCATATTTGGACTTTATGGAAATGGTTTTAGGCCCAATTGGATCCAACCAATTATCCTAAACCAAACTTGGCCCAACCAAGCCATTAAGCCCGAATACAACATTTTAGCCCAATTCCAAATTAAGCCTAATTAATTAATTCCAATATTCCAAATATTACAATTTAATTAACTAAAGTGTAGAGCCATTATTAATTAGTTAAATTAATATTTTCAAAACACCAATTACACCAATTAATCATGCTTTATTATTATCAATTCATGTCCAACATAATTGAAACAAAATCAATTCATTTCTATGCTTTACATGTCACGACAATGAGTGATTTTTCTTAATTAATTTTGATTTCAATCCAATTAAATCATAAATCAATTTATCCATCATTTCAAACACATCCAATGGTCCAAAATCAAAATCACCATGACATAAGGTTCATATTGCATTCGGCCAAGCTAATGCATTTGGGGAAAATTAATCCAAATAATTTTTCTTCAAATTGATCATGTATAACTCTAAGTTAACATTATATAAACATACTCAAACAAAGAATTTGATCAAATCATGCTCAAATCAAAAATAGCCAAAACAAGATTAAGAACCCTAAATTCAATTTCATGCTCAATTATGGCTCTGATACCATTGTTGGGTTTTCTAGGTCAAACCAAGATCAAATTAAGCAAGAAATCATGTGAATACGCAAAGTAAAGTAGTGGAAATTACTCACTTTGATCGGCTAAGTGGATGTAGGAGATAACAAAATTCCAAGCCTTTGTGTTGTGCTTCAAGCTCATCTTTGATGTATGTTGAGTTTCCAAGCTTCCAATCGTTGAATCTTGAATTCCAAACTCAAGGGTTAGTGTCCCTAACACCTTCGAATGACTTATTGGATGTGCTAGCACCTTTGATTTTGAAGCAAAATCAAGAAGCAAATGAGCCCTTGGCTCACGGCATTGAGAGAGAAAAAAATAAGGCCAAGTTTCGGCCATAGAGAAGAAAGAGAGTGAATGAATTTTTTTCAATTTCCAAAATCAAGTAAGTAAAATACCAATTACCAAAAGTTAGTAAAAGGTCTTTCACTCATCAATAAAACAAGCTTGTGTTTCACACGTTTTTAACAACCCAACCACTTCCATCAACCAAAAGTAGATGAGATGGACTAGGTGATGTGACTTGTGTGGGCCCCACTTGATTCAAATTCGAGTGGGCCCCGCGAACACATCCCGGTCTTGGGTTCGCTAATTCTGAATTATTGAATTTTCCGTTGCGACGTAATTAAATCAAATTTAATTAAATAATATTGCCTAGCAAAATTACTATTAAAGTCGCTCACGAATTAATTCTAAATTAATTCGTTCGCCCGAATTAAAATCCAATTTTAATTCTGTTATGAAATCTAATTTCATTTAATATATCGAATATATTATTTTAATCGATTAATTCCGAATTAATCGTTCTCTCTCTATTAATTGAATTTTATCCCAGATAAAATTCTCCGTACCTAGATTAATTTTCTCTCTCTTCTAATTAATCACAGATTAATTATGTTCGAGCCATACTTCATCGGTGAATATTCGGGAATTGACCAATGAGATCCTTGGATATGTTGGCAGTAAATCCGGTCATCGGAATATCCGAATACGTGCGTACCTAGTACCACGTTCTTACCGATTTACAAGACATGGTTGACTTCTAGCAAAGCACCATGCCTACCCAAATCTCCAGAAATATTCTTTTACGGAATATGTAATCTATGTTAGGCGTAGTATACGTAGTATTGCGTATTGCGAACCAGTATCAGATGTCACATGCTAGGCCTGAGGCTGGATTTGTGTCTGCCCTATACGAAGCATATATCGGATCTCTGGTAACTGGTCTCTATAATCGGATAAACATGACCTAGTCATATTATCCCGATGACTGCAGTACTTAAGAGTACTAGTTCCGTATCCTACGTGATCATCATCTTCATATGACTGAAGTGATACTTCCATCTTGACATCACACCCAATACACTACGATTCTCAATATACCCAGAAGAGGCGTACACTTAACCTGTTAAAGCCCCAGACGACCAAAACCAAAGTATATTGATTGTCGCAAGTATTAGCGATGCAAGTCTCAGGTTAAGACCAAATATACCTTCCCTGATTCGGACTCCCATAGACACATAGTAATACTACCAATGGGATTCCGATGGGTCTATCCAAAGCGAAGCTGTTTCCGTACCATCGGTAAACACAACCTCTTAACACACTTGCATAAGTTTCCAATACTTAAATATATGAGAACTATGTCTTATGCTCCCACAACGCGCACAAGTGCAATACTAGTCTATTCTGTATTATCGATGTCCAGTCTCGATAATACTACGACTATGGATATTTAATGATTAAACCTTAATGGATTAATACTGTCTCATATCTTATTAATCTGAAACTAATCATATGGAATTTTATCATTTATATATCATGGTAATCCAATTACAAATGATAAAAGAGTAATTTCCTTTGTCACATAGTTAATTTGTACAACAACACCATGTTCTGTATAAATAGTGATGTTATGAGTCATAATTGTCCAACAATCTCCCACTTGGCCTATAGACAATCACTCAAGTGTCCTACACTTAAACTATATATGGGTTGCTCAAACTTCTGCTGAGAACAGCTTTCGTCAGCGTATTTGAAATGTTATCATCTGATGCGTTTTATTCGATCATCACATCGCCACGATGTATGATCTGACGACTCAGATGAAATAGTCAAAGTACATACTTGGATCATTGATGAGACCGTGATTCTTTAGTCTATGCTATAGCCTAGCTCAACTGCTAACAGAAGTACACATAATCTAATTAAAATTATATAGATCCAAAATGCTTCTTTTGCTACCTCAGCTGCAGCAATATTCCACTTTTGTTGTTTATTCGGCAACAGTATCTTGCTTGGAAGATTTCCAGCTCACTGTTCCGTTATTCAAAATATATAGGACCCTTATTACGACTTATAGTCATTTTTGTCGGTTTGGAAACTTGCAACGGTAAACCTAGTCACTTCAAGTTCTCCTCCTCCACAGCTTAAGAAAGCATCCTTAGATCATCTAAGATACTTAAAGATGTTCTTAACATCAATCCAGTGACTATCACTTGGATTGGCCTGATTGTGACTCCATATTCTCAAAGCATATGAGACATCAGGTCACGTACATCTTTTCAATGTACGAGTTCTCGGAGAGTGCCAACAACTTTTAGATCTATCCCAGTAGATCCTTATTCCTGGAATAAAGGTTGCCTCTCACAAGTATTCTACGGAGAATTTTCATGAAAGCCAAGCTTTCTCCGATTGTATTATGGGAATGTCATTTCCAAGAAATGATATGTCATCATTATATTGGACAATCATTGTCAGTGCGCTCCCACTAACCTTCTTATATACACAAGAATTATCTTTGTTTTGAATTAGATCATATACCATTATGATTACATCAAAATGTTAGTTCCAAGAACGTAATGCTTGCTTCAATCCATAAATGGATCAATTTAACTTGCAAACCTTGTTTGCATGTTTTGGTATGACAAAACCGTCAGGATGTTGTAAACATCCTCCAAAAGGTTTCCGTTTAAGGAAAGCAGTTTTGATGTTCAGCTGCCATATTTCATAAATGAAACATGCAGCATTAGCAAGCATTATCTGATCTTTCGAACATTGTAGGCGAGGAGCCTTTCTTGTACTAATACAAAAACAACCAATTTAGTGAAACTAATTGATTGTTCTTCGGCAACAGAATCCGTCTAGAAAAGATCGATTGAGACCCCCTCCCCGGTCCCACGAAGATCTCTACGTACTTGTCCAGTCCAGGACAACTGATATCTTCCGGTCTGCGTGCGTGTGAGCAGCTCAAACAAAGAAGAGTCTGGTCTGGTCTGAACTAAGCACTTTTTGGATGTATCGTTAGGTTGTGCCGAGTCAAATCCGCTCCGTTTTTTTCCGTTGCAGAAAAGAGATCCCTTCCCCCCGAATGGATTTAATCATGGCAACAGTTAAAAGGTTTCGTCGTAATCGATACCATGTTGATGACGATACCCTTTCGCCACAAGCCTAGCTTTGTACGTTTGTATGTTGCCATCCATGTTTGTCTTCCTTGAAGACTAATTTAGTACCAATAGGCACAATGCCTTCCGGTAAATCAACCAGTATCCAAACTTAGTTGGTATACATGGAATCCATTTGGACATCATGGCACTTTGCCATAAAAGGAGTCGATACCTTGTATCACTTCCTCATATGTAGCTGGTTCGTCTTCCTCAATAAGATTGACATCCTCATGAGGTGAGATCAGAAACCCATACCTCCCAGGTTGTTTTTTGACTCTCTCCGACTTGCGCGGTTTTTTTTGTATTTGAAGATTGTGGTACAGTTTCATCCCTGATGAACTTTTTGTGTTCCGTTAAAGAATCGGTGCCTGGAACAGTATTACTCCGATTTTCATCGAGTTTTACTTTCCTCCCACTTACCACTGCAAATAAGTATTCCTCTTAGGAAAACTGCATGGAGAGCAACAATTACATTGCTCTCTTGGAGTTGTATAAGTACTATACTTTGGTTTCCCTAGGATAACCTACAAATTAGGCACTTATCTGATTTGGGTTATAGTTTGGTATCATCCAAACGTATGCCCAGCATACCCAAATCTTCAGGAATGAGAAACCTAGTTTCTTTCCTGTTCATATCTAATATGAAGTATGTCTAACAGATTTTTCATTGAACCTTATTCAAAATAAGTATTGCACTGTTTAACGTGTATCCTCGGAAGGAAATTGGTATCTCAGAGTGACTCATCATTAAACTTATGATGTCCAACAAAATTCGGTTTCTCCGTTTAGACACACCGCTCAATTGAGGTGTTCCGGGAGGAGTCCGCTGTGAAAGAATACTATACACATTCAGGTAATTGAGAAACTTATTGCTTAAGTATTTTCCACCACGGTCTAACCGTGAAGGTTTAATATTTTAGCCGGTCTGTCTATCTAATTCGTGTCGAAACTCTTTGAATTTATCAAAAGTTTTCGATTTATGTTTCAAAAGAAACACATAACCATAACGCGATGCCACATCCGTAAAGGTTACTGTAGACAACAGAACCTGGCCGACGCTTTTCTGGGCTCGCGGCCTAGTTGGGAAGTATGAAATAACATGGAGTCGCCACCCGGTGTGAACCGGGAAAATGAGATTTAAGGCCGCACTCACCCCTCGCAAGGGAAGACCTCAAACCATTGGGTTCGGAATGGTCCCTTACTTATGCCACTTGTAATGACAGGATTTATGTAATAATTTGATCAGGCTTAAGTAGCACTTATTTCCAAGAGTATCATGCTTCTAAATTCACAGGTACAAAATAAAACTTATACATACATTTCACATATATCTCACATCTAAGAACACATGCCTGAAAATACCTCAAAGTAACAACGAACATACAACTTCATTCAGCATATTATATTCATGAAAAACACAAGCATACATAATAACCACACAAGCATACATGTGAGCACTTTTCCAAGTGATACGTGGAATTGTATCCCAAGTACAGACCGCATTACCGTCCATTCGGAATCGGCTACGGAATTTATGTCTGGGTTTCCATCCGATATATCACAAGAATAATACTCCAAAGTCATCATGGCATAGGTATATGAATCGTAATGCGTTAAATCAAGACTAAGGCAAATGACGCAACTAATGGAATAAACATGCTTTTCATTATTATGTGCATAAAGATAAGAATGACTATGTATGGTTCCATAAAAATCACCTAAGAAACAATTATACATGGCATGTGATGAATATGTCTCAGTTCAGTGTGTTCGCGTTCGTGTAGCGTTCGTAAACGCGTTCGAACGGTAAACAGAAAGTTCGCGTTCGTATGGCGTTTGATAATGCATTCGAACGGAAATGAAACAGAATGCTCACGTTCGTATGGAGTTTGTTAACGCGTTCGAACAGAAATGAGACCTGATGCATGATAAGGCAAAATGCATACGCGTTCGAGTTGCGTTCGTAAACGCGTTCGAACGGGAACAGACCTGATGCATGAAATGGGACGCGATACATAAACAACAAAATAAAGGGGCGCGGTGAAGTACTGCCGTAAAGGTGGCCTTTTGGGGCTCTTGGTCTCTCAAAGAGAGGACCTTTAGACCAACATACTAAGCCCATGTGCGTCACATCACAACACATGAAATAAAGACAACAAAAGTGTAGGACTTCGTATGCCCAATTGAACACATCTTACATCCAATCCGAACACACATCAACCGGCGCGGCAAAACATCGTGGTAAAGGGTTTTAACCCCTCCCATAAGGGATCTTTCATTCCACTTACTAAGCCCATGCGCTCGATTGAGTCATGCATACAAAGAATTAAACACAATCATATCAAATTAAGTATGCCGATTGAACACATCTTACATCCGACCGAACACACATCAACCGGCGCGGCAAAACATCGTGGTAAAGGGCTTTAATCCCTCCCCATAGGGGATCTTTCATTCCACTTACTAAGCCCATACGCTCGATTGAATCATGCATACATAAACAACATACAGAATCCAAATGACGAAAAATAAATAAACCAAAGCAACACAAAACAAAAGAGGGTGCCGTTTACTCAAGCGGTACGTGGAGTTGTGTCCCGAGTACAGATCATATTACCGTCCATTCGGAATCGGCTAGGAAATTTATGTCCGGGTTTCCATCCGATATACCGCGAGAGTTAACATATTTCTCATTCATCCAATACCCACAACACACATCATACACAAACAAGATTCAACGAATAAGTAAAATATAATCAAAATATATAACAAAAATCACGTAAAGATGAGTGTGAAAAGTACCCTCAGGTCTAACCTTTTAAGCCGTCTCTCGGACTCGCGTTTCACGAAGATTGGAAGGGGTAAAGCTCCGCAACTTTTCTGATTCACTGGTTTGCCTTTTCCTTCGCTGTTTTGCCGCTCAAGCTACTGTTTTGAGTCTGTTTTGCTGCTGTTTCCGTGTGGTTTCGCTGCCGTTTCTTCTGTATTTTTTTGCTTACTATTTTTGGGGGTGTTCTTCCTGTAATTTTCCTGTGTGTTCTGTATGAGCTAGCTAGGGTTGAGAAGGTTGGTGAAGGGTTCTTTTTATAGGCAAAGGGTTAGGCTTGACAAGGAAAGGGATTTGGCTAATTAAAGAGGGATTTGATTTGGTTTTGGATAAGAGAAGGTTGAATTTTTAGTTTATGTTGATTAGGCATACAATATTTTAAGTTTGGGAATAATATATTGGTTGATTGATTTTAACTTGGTATGATTATATTTGATTGGTAAATGGTTTAAATATTTTATTTAATGTTTGATTTAATTAAATTGGGATGTGTTTTATGGGCTTTGGTGGGTTAATTGGGCTTGGGTGTGAGGCTAGCAACAAAACCAGAATTACCGACACCGTTCGAACGCTTCCTCGAACGCGACACGAACGCCCGCAATCTGTTTGCCGTTCGAACGCATACACGAACGCAGCACGAATGAAAACAGTGAACCTTGTTTATTCTGAATTTCTCCTTCCGATATCCGTTTCCCGCGGCTTCCGTTACTCAAAAGGTAGTGACTCCAAATGAGACTCATCATCGGGTTTCACATGCAAAAATACAATGCCTACAGTCGCCCCTACTTTGATGGGGCTTGTGCAGTGTGTGACAGTGACAGTCCTATCAAAGTCTATGCAATGCATTTTTTACTTACCTGGCTAGCTAGCTGTATCGAGCTGAGCTGATACTGCAGTGGACCTCGATCATGAGACGCATCTAGATACTGCTGATGATGTGGGCCTCGCCTACAAAATGATGTGATGTGGAGCTTCGCTCCTCAGCCGATATGGGCTTCGCCCCAAAGCTGACATGATGTGATGTGGAGCCTCGCTCCCCAGCCGATATGGGCCTCGCCCCCAAGCTGGTACAATGTGGAGACTCGCTCCTCAGCCAATATGGGCTTCGCCCCCAAGCTGATATAATGTGATGTGGAGCCTCGCTCCTCAGCCGATATGGGCTTCGCCCCCAAGCTGATGTAATGTGATGTGGAGCCTCGCTCCTCAGCCGATATGGGCTTCGCCCCCAAGCTGATATAATGTGATGTGGAGCCTCGCTCCTCAGCCGATATGGGCTTCGCCCCTAAGCTGATATAATGTGATGTGGAGCCTCGCTCCTCAGCTGATATGGGCCTCGCCCCCAAGCTGGTACAATGTGGAGCCTCGCTCCTCAGCCGATATGGGCTTCGCCCCCAAGCTGATATAATGTGGAGCCTCGCTCCTCAGCCGATATGGGCTTCGCCCCCAAGCTGGTACAATGTGGAGCCTCGCTCCTCAGCCGATATGGGCCTCGCCCCCAAGCTGGTACAATGTGGAGCCTCGCTCCTCAGCCGATATGGGCCTCGCCCCCAAGCTGATATGATGTGATGTGGACTTCGCCCTCCGAGACCCATACCCGGAACTTAACTTCATTGGGACCTCAATCTTCAGATTACTGCCCAGATCAAATACTGTGCTTTTACTATCTCTGATTGGCTTACTGCTCACTCTTTTCCGTCTTCAACATATGTTTACACAAAACAGAACAAACACAAAAATATGCAATAAAGGTTACGTGTATGCATGTATGCAGTAGTTTTCTTATTCCATTGGGTTAGGCCTTCCTTGGTCCATTTCCGAACCGTGCTCCATTTTCGGAGTGCCACTTCGGCGAGATGTGAAAGTAGTCCATTTTCGAACCATGCTCCATTTTCGGAGTGCCATTTTCGGAGAGATGTGATAATGGTCCATTTCCGAGCCGTTGCTCCATTTTCGGAGTGTCATTTTCGGCAAGTGATGAGATGATGGTCTATTTCGATCCGTTGCTGATGAGAGATAGTCCATTTTCGGACCATTACTGATATGAGAGTGGTTCATTTCCGAACCGTTGTTGATAATAGAGTGGTCCATTTCCGAACCATGCTTCCATTCTTGGAGTGCCATCCCCGGCTTGTTCATTTCTGAACTGTATTTCCATTCCTGGAGTGCCATTCCCGGCTTGTTCATTCTTGAACTCTGCTCCAATCTTGGATTGCCATTCCCGGCTTGTTCATTCTTGAACTCTGCTCCATCCTTGGATTGCCATTCTCGGCTTGTTCATTCTCGAACTGTGTTTCCATTCTTGGAGTGCCATTCCCGGCTTGTTCATTCTCGAACTGTGTTTCCATTCTTGGATTGCCATTCTCGGCTTGTTCATTCTCGAACTGTGTTTCCATTCTTGGAGTGCCATTCCCGACTTGTTCATTCTCGAACTGTGTTTCCATTCTTGGAGTGCCATTCCCGGCGTGCCATTCTCGGCGTGCTCATTCCTGAGCTGTCCATTCCCGGACTATATCTCAATTCTCGGAGTGCCATTCTCGGTAGGACTGATCTGATGTAATGTGGGCCTCGCCCCTAGAATGCCATACCCGGCAAGACTGATACTGATGTAATGTGGGCCTCGCCCCCAGAATGTCATACCCGACAAGACTGATACTGATGCTAATACGGGCCTCGCCCAAACTGATGCTGATGTGGGCCTCGGCCTTAGGATTCATTCCAAAATTCTGTTGATGCGGGCTTTGGCCCTGAGATTCATTCCCTGGATTCATTCCAAAATTCTGCTAATGTGGGCCTCGGCCCTGGGATTCATTCCCTGGATTCATTCCAAAATTCTGCTGAGGTGGGCCTTGGCCCTGGGATTCATTCCAAAATTCTGCTGATGTGGGCCTCGGCCCTGGGATTCATTCCAAAATTCTGCTGATGTGGGCCTCGGCCCTGGGATTCATTCCAAAATTCTGCTGACGTGGGCCTCGACCCTGGGATTCATTCCCTGATTCATTTCGAAATTCTGACGGTGTGGGCCTCAGCCCTAGAACTTATCCCCAAAACTGATACTGATGTGGGCCTCACCCCCAGACTGATTCTAATGTAGGCTCGGCCCTGGAACTCATCCCCAAACTGATACTGATGTGGGCCTCAACCCTGGGACTCATCCCCAAACTGATACTGATGCGGGCCTCGCCCCCAGACTGATGCTGATGTGGGCCTCCCCCGCAGAATGATGTGGGCTTCGCCCTAAACTGATATTGATATGGGCCTCGCCCCCAGACTGATACAGCTGATATGGGCCTTGCCCCCAGACTGATACTGATACGGGCCTCACCCCAAGACTGATACTGCTGATATGGGGCCTCGCCCCCAGACTGATACTGATACGGGCCTCGCCCCAAAACTGATACTGCTGATATGGGCCTCGCCCCCAGACTGATACTGATACGGGCCTCGCCCCAAGACTGATACTGCTGATATGGGCCTCGCCCCCAGACTGATACTGATATGGGCCTCGCCCCAAGACTGATACTGATACGGGCATCGCCCCAAGACTGATACTGATATGGGCCTCGCCCAAAGACTGATACTGATATGGGCCTCACCCAAAGACTGATACTGATACGGGCCTCGCCCCCAGACTGATACTGATACGGGCCTCGCCCCCAGACTGATACTGATATGGGTCTCGCCCCAAGACTGATACTGATATGGGCCTCGCCCCAAGACTGATACTGTTGATATGGCCTCGCACCCAGACTGATACTGATATGGGCCTCGCCCCATGACTGATTCTGATACGGGCCTCGCCCCAAGACTGATACTGATATGGGCCTCGCCCCAAGACTGATACTGATATGGGCCTCGCCCCAAGACTGATACTGATACGGGCCTCGCCCCCAGACTGATACAGTACTGTCGATGTTCCTGATTGGTTTGTCTTTTGACGCTTTTTTTTCCTCTTTTGAAACCTGTTATTACAAAACAGAACAAACACAAAAAGGATGCAAATATGTTACGTGCATGCATGCATGCATGATTGGGTTTCCTATCCCATTGGGCTAGGTCTTCTGCCAGTACTCTTGGTGGCTGCTTGGTATTTTGACAAGTCTATCCTTTTCCCTAACCAACGGGTATCTATGATGGCTTTCAAGACAAAAATGGGGTTAACATGGTGCATGTATGCATGAGGTGCATGTGATGCATGATATGCATGCGATACAAGAAATATATCAACTCATTAAAATTTTCACACAAATCGGCTCATCATCATTTTAGAAGTTTTTGGGCCAACTGTCATAGGAGTGAACTCGTCCCAGTTTAAATGGCCCAACGAGTTCACATCTCATGGCAAGGAGCCTAACTAAATCCGAATGGTAACGTTCCGAACACAATCACAAAGTGGCCCACCAATCATTTAGAAGCCTTTGGCCCAATAGTCATGAAATACGTTCTTGTCCCAGTTTAAATGGCCCAACAAGCCCATATCCCATGACAAATGGTCCAACTGGATCCAAACGACGATGTTCCCAAACACAAGCATAGAAGAAAGATGATGCAAACATGACATAATAATTTCTACACAATGGCCCATCGACATTTCAGAAGCTTTGGGCCTAATAGTCATAAGGTGCGAACTTGCCCCAGTTTAAATGGCCCAACAAGCCCGCATTTCTGACAATAGTCCAACTGCATCCAAATGAGGATGGTCCACAAGCACATATCCAAGGAAATAATTGTTACTTTAGCCAACCGGGTCTATGGGTGGGTTAGCAAGAGTATAGACAAAGGCTCTCACCGGCGAAGGATGGCCCACAACTAGGTCTCCCCACTCAAGGGTTCGAGCAACCAAGTGAGTGCACCCTTTTTTATACACTAAGGTACGTGC
This sequence comes from Zanthoxylum bungeanum, assembly GCA_019454045.1. Classification (NCBI taxonomy): domain Eukaryota; kingdom Viridiplantae; phylum Streptophyta; class Magnoliopsida; order Sapindales; family Rutaceae; genus Zanthoxylum; species Zanthoxylum bungeanum. Next base: position 16,307 of record SKCR01041692.1, on the reverse strand, counting down.
CAATGAGCTATGGTGTTTGACGGACTGTCAAATGGATTTCCCATTGTAGATTCCCCAGAGGGAAGGTGGAGCGAGGCTCACTTAAATACCCAAGCCTCTTATGCTCTTATCGCTTGTTGTCAGGAATAAACAACGAGTCCTCCAAATTAGTCCATCACAATAGGCTACGAATAGATGGCTATCTAGGTGCCTTCACAGCTTTTCCTTCTAGAAATGTAGTGAATGAAGGAAGACACCAAACCATTACCTAGCCTCAAAATGCCTTTGATTAAACCCTCACTTTATCCACTGTAGACACGGTCAATTAAAACATAAATCCAAACATCACAAGTCAATATTTCGGGGCCAATTCTCTATCCCCAGTGGAGTCGCCAGACTGTAGACAACAGAACATGGGCGAAGCTTTTCTGGGCTCGCGGCCTAGTTGGGAAGTATGAAATAACATGGAGTCGCCACCCGGTGTGAACCGGGAAAATGAGATTTAAGGCCGCACTCACCCCTCGCAAGGGAAGACCTCAAACCATTGGGTTCGGAATGGTCCCTTACTTATGCCACTTGTAATGACAAGATTTATGTAATAATTTGATCAGGCTTAAGTAGCACTTATTTCCAAGAGTATCATGCTTCTAAATTCACAGGTACAAAATAAAACTTATACATACATTTCACATATATCTCACATCTAAGAACACATGCCTGAAAATACCTCAAAGTAACAACGAACATACAACTTCATTCAGCATATCATATTCATGAAAAACACAAGCATACATAATAACCACACAAGCATACATGTGAGCACTTTTCCAAGTGATACGTCGAATTGTATCCCAAGTACAGACCGCATTACCGTCCATTCGGAATCGGCTACGGAATTTATGTCTGGGTTTCCATCCGATATATCACAAGAAATAATACTCCAAAGTCATCATGGCATAGGTATATGAATCGTAATGCATTAATCAAGACTAAGGCAAATGACGCAACTAATGGAATAAACATGCTTTTCATTATTATGTGCATAAAGATAAGAATGACTATGTGTGGTTCCATAAAAATCACCTAAGAAACAATTATACATGGCATGTGATGAATATGTCTCAGTTCAGTGTGTTCACGTTCGTGTAGCATTCGTAAACGCGTTCGAACGGTAAACAGAAAGTTCGCGTTCGTATGGCGTTTGATAATGCGTTCGAACGGAAATGAAACAGAATGCTCATGTTCGTATGGAGTTTGTTAACGCGTTCGAACAGAAATGAGACCTGATGCATGATAAGGCAAAATGAATACGCGTTCGAGTTGCGTTCGTAAACGCGTTCGAACAGGAACAGACCTGATGCATGAAATGGGACGCGATACATAAACAACAAAATAAAGGGGCACGGTGAAGTACTGCCGTAAAGGTGGCCTTTTGGAGCTCTTGGTCTCTCAAAGAGAGGACCTTTAGACAAACATACTAAGCCCATGCGCGTCACATCACAACACATGAAATAAAGACAACAAAAGTGTAGGACTTCGTATACCCAATTGAACACATCTTACATCCAATCCGAACACACATCAACCTGCGCGGCAAAGCATCGTGGTAAAGGGTTTTAACCCATCCCATAAGGGATCTTTCATTCCACTTACTAAGCCCATGCGCTCGATTGAGTCATGCATACAAAGAATTAAACACAATCATATCAAATTAAGTATGCCGATTGAACACATCTTACATCCAACCGAACACACATCAACCGGCGCGGTAAAGCATCGTGGTAAAGGGCTTTAACCCCTCCCCATAGGGGATCTTTCATTCCACTTACTAAGCCCATACGCTCGATTGAATCATGCATACATAAACAACATACAAAATCCTAATGACGAAAAATAAATAAACCAAAGCAACACAAAACAAAAGAGGGTGTCGTTTACTCAAGCGGTACGTGGAGTTGTGTCCCGAGTACAGATCATATTACCGTCCATTCGGAATCGGCTATGAAATTTATGTCGGGTTTCCATCCGATATACCGCGAGAGTTAACACATTTCTCATTCATCCAATACCCCCAACACACATCATACATAAACAAGATTCAACGAATAAGTAAAATATAATCAAAATAAATAACAAAAATCACGTAAAGATGAGTGTGAAAAGTACCCTCAGGTCTAACCTTTTAAGCCGTCTCTCGGACTCGCGTTTCACGAAGATCGGAAGGGGTAAAGCTCCGTAACTTTTCTGGTTCACTGGTTTGCCTTTTCCTTCGCTGTTTTGCCGCTCAAGTTACTGTTTCGAGTCCGTTTTGCTGCTGTTTCCTTGTGGTTTCGCTGCCGTTTCCTCTGTATTTTTTTGCTTACTGTTTTTGGGGGTGTTCTTCCTGTAATTTTCCTGTGTGTTCTGTATGAGCTAGCTAGGGTTGAGAAGGTTGGTGAAGGTTCTTCTTATAGGCAAAGGGTTAGGCTTGACAAGGAAAGAGATTTGGCTAATTAAGAGGGATTTTGATTTGGTGTTGGATAAGGGAAAGTTGAATTTTTAGTTTATGTTGATTAGGCATACAAATTTTAAGTTTGGGAATAATATATTGGTTGATTGATTTTAACTTGGTATGATTATATTTGATTGGTAAATGGTTTAAATATTTATTTAATGTTTAATGTTTAATTTAATTAAATTAGGATGTGTTTTATGGGCTTTGGTGGGTTAATTGGCTTGGGTGTGAGGCTAGCAGCAAAACCAGAATTACCGACACCGTTCGAACGCTTCCTCGAACGCGACACGAACGCCCGTAATCTGTTTGCCGTTCGAACGCATACACGAATGCAGCACGAAAGAAAACAGTGAAACTTGTTTATTCTGAATTTCCCCTTCCGATATCCGTTTCCCACGGCTTCCATGACTCAAAAGGTAGTGCCTCCAAATGAGACTCATCATCGGGTTTCACATGCAAAAATACAATGCCTACAGTACGAAGTATTCCATCCACCTCTAGCCTAGCTAGATATGGGCCCACTTTCTTCACTATGAACGAGGGCTAACAAATCAGTGGCACTTGTACTTTTACCAAGTAAAAGGGTGTTTTAGGCACTTTACCTAATAAACTAGATTCGTGAGACATTATTTGAATTAGAATCAAATCCGTCCTAGTATCCAGTCTTCGAAAGTGTGGATATACGAGTCTTGTTAATGTGTCACAGACAACAATGCACTTATAAGTCTCAACTGATTTATTCAGTTTGAGCTATTTGTTTCTCATGTCATACATATGAGATTCATTTATATTCTAAATATAAATACTGTTATTCACATCTAATGTGCTTATCTCAATATCATCTTTATAAAATAAAACACTTAGTGTTCTAGAATATAAAGGTATACCCGCAACGGGGTTAAACTTAGATATAGAGATAATATTTCTAGTCAAACTAGGTATATTATAACAGTTTCCTAATTTAAGTACATGCCCAAAGGGAAGTTCCTAAACTTAGATTTCTACGGTTAAAACAGCAACTCGCGTCCCGTTTCCGACTCGTAGGTAGATCTCAACTGAAGTCAGTCTACTGCTAATCAGCAGATTCTGCACATCAGGACATATTTATCTAGTATCAAAAATCCAATTTTGAAACTAATAGTGAACATGTTTATGACAAACATAATTGAAGCTGGAGCCTTGCCCCGCCTTCACTTCCTTCATGTCTACCTTGTCCATATGGTAGTCACGCTTCAGTGACCCCGTTTGCCACATTTTAGGTAGACATCGTGGGATATATCCTTTGTCTTCCTAGAAGACTGTAACGATTTTGCCTTTGCCCATTTTAGAAGCTCTGGCTCCGCTTACTAGAGCATAGCCATCAACTCTCCAAGATTGTTTCTCTTGGTTCATAACGAACCTGCCCCAGCTTTCGGGTAGAGACTATAAGATCAAATATTTGGTAGTCTCGGCCACGTAGGTAATGCCCAGCTAACCTAGCTGATCGATGTCAGTAATCATCTGCGACACCTAGTGCTCTACAGATGTACCCTCTGACATACGTGAGCGAAAGAGCATCTTTTGCAATTCGTACTTCTAAAATTTAAGATTAGATCTATGAAGATCTTTAATTTCAACATCATGGTATAATGATCTAATCCTTAATTCTGACGACGGAATTAAAGAGTCATTGCGGTAAGCATAACAGATTGAGAACTAAAGTTATCATCACCATAAGTCTTCCAAAACTCATGCTTCACTATTTGCTCAACTCCGGGCTCAGGCCCGAGATGTTTCTCTATCAAATAGAATAACTTCTCAGTTCCTAGGACTATCCTGAGGTTCTATTCCCAATTTGAAAATTAAAGCCGCTTAAAGACATTTTCACCCAAGATTATGTTCTAAACGCAAATGTTTCAGTTATCTTGATTCCAATAGTCCAACTATCCAATCAACAATTTCGAGTACAATCAAATATAATGATTACTATAGTCTAACTATATAATCAACTACAATTTGATTGGTTAAATTCAAATATATTGATTACTATAATCCAATTATATAAAAATGAAGTAGTTTGAATACAGTCCAACTGTTCAATTAAAACAACAATTAAATATTAGTCCAACTAATATATTTATTAATAAATAATGACAAAAAATGAAATGAGCGCGTATTGGTAAGTATCTAAACGAAATTGCAAATTTAATACTTGCCTCCCAATATTTTTCGACGAGCCTCTAACCCTCTGTGGAGTACTCGGGAAACCTTGTTTCCTAATGGGCTAGGATCCCGTTAAATAACACACAACGTTGACTTGGCCAACAAGCTGTATGATATTTAACTAGGTAGATCTCTAAGATCAATTGGATCTCATCCAATTCCTATATCCAGTAGGTGGACTTCCAAGTCCGAAACATATATCCAATATATGCCAATATATCCAATATATTGCCTAACCTTTTTCCTCTAAATCAACTAAGCCTTGGCTTTGGCTTAACAAGCTTAATGATTCTAGTTAAGCATGACCCATTGACTTTGGAAAGCTTCGTAATCGATGTCGATGAACAAGACATGATCTTGACTTTGGCCAACAAATCACAACTTGGATAAGACATGCGATATGGAACAAAGCCTTCATGATTCAAACACATCCGCGATGGACAAAGGTCTTGACTTTGGCCATCAAACAAGTGCAAATCTTGGATCTTGAGAATGAATCATTCAATGGAAGGAAAATGCTTAATATTTGTTGAGGGTTTTTCGCGTAATTGGCAACCAATTAATTATCTTTGATTAGGTCTCATCATACACCCTTAAGCATGCATTCTAAAAGCATAATAAAGCCCGGTAGATAAATTTATAATGATATGCGGATGAATATCTCACAAATTGTTCCTAGAACAAATCACTCCCTTTCCTCTCCCCGGCTAGTACTATTCTTACTTCTACCCAATTACATAACACTTCTAAAGAAACATCATTTATACTGAGGGGAATATGTGAGAAGAGAATTACAAAGAGTCGAGAGATAAAGGCTGGACACGCAGGTCCAATTTAATAAATTCTAAACTTATTACAACAATTTCCAAAATTTCCCTCACCCATCTAATATCCATCCGATATACATTATTCATACAACACATCCATGTATTCACACAAAACATGTTATCAATCAATCTAATCCAATAAATTAATCTTTAATTAATGATCATCCAATGTTCAAACAATGATTTGATTTGCACGAGTCCAACTCGTTTAAGAATAAGTACTCAAAGTACGAATTCTTGAATTATATAGAACTACAATTTTAAATGCAATTTAATTTGTATTCAATACTAATTCTATATTTAATTCCAAATTAAATAATTACACTTTTTAATGTGCCTTTGTGACTTAGATTCTAAATCTAATCTTAATAGGTCTCAAAGCCCAATTAACATCCAATGTCAATTTAATTAAAGTCCAATGAGCTTTTAATTAATTCATAAGGCATGGACTTTGGCAACCAAAGCCCAATAAGGAATCACCTTTTGCCACAAAATTGATTTTTTTTTTCCCATTAGGCCCAATTAAATTTTAAAGGCCCATTAATCATATTTGGACTTTATGGAAATGGTTTTAGGCCCAATTGGATCCAACCAATTATCCTAAACCAAACTTGGCCCAACCAAGCCATTAAGCCCGAATACAACATTTTAGCCCAATTCCAAATTAAGCCTAATTAATTAATTCCAATATTCCAAATATTACAATTTAATTAACTAAAGTGTAGAGCCATTATTAATTAGTTAAATTAATATTTTCAAAACACCAATTACACCAATTAATCATGCTTTATTATTATCAATTCATGTCCAACATAATTGAAACAAAATCAATTCATTTCTATGCTTTACATGTCACGACAATGAGTGATTTTTCTTAATTAATTTTGATTTCAATCCAATTAAATCATAAATCAATTTATCCATCATTTCAAACACATCCAATGGTCCAAAATCAAAATCACCATGACATAAGGTTCATATTGCATTCGGCCAAGCTAATGCATTTGGGGAAAATTAATCCAAATAATTTTTCTTCAAATTGATCATGTATAACTCTAAGTTAACATTATATAAACATACTCAAACAAAGAATTTGATCAAATCATGCTCAAATCAAAAATAGCCAAAACAAGATTAAGAACCCTAAATTCAATTTCATGCTCAATTATGGCTCTGATACCATTGTTGGGTTTTCTAGGTCAAACCAAGATCAAATTAAGCAAGAAATCATGTGAATACGCAAAGTAAAGTAGTGGAAATTACTCACTTTGATCGGCTAAGTGGATGTAGGAGATAACAAAATTCCAAGCCTTTGTGTTGTGCTTCAAGCTCATCTTTGATGTATGTTGAGTTTCCAAGCTTCCAATCGTTGAATCTTGAATTCCAAACTCAAGGGTTAGTGTCCCTAACACCTTCGAATGACTTATTGGATGTGCTAGCACCTTTGATTTTGAAGCAAAATCAAGAAGCAAATGAGCCCTTGGCTCACGGCATTGAGAGAGAAAAAAATAAGGCCAAGTTTCGGCCATAGAGAAGAAAGAGAGTGAATGAATTTTTTTCAATTTCCAAAATCAAGTAAGTAAAATACCAATTACCAAAAGTTAGTAAAAGGTCTTTCACTCATCAATAAAACAAGCTTGTGTTTCACACGTTTTTAACAACCCAACCACTTCCATCAACCAAAAGTAGATGAGATGGACTAGGTGATGTGACTTGTGTGGGCCCCACTTGATTCAAATTCGAGTGGGCCCCGCGAACACATCCCGGTCTTGGGTTCGCTAATTCTGAATTATTGAATTTTCCGTTGCGACGTAATTAAATCAAATTTAATTAAATAATATTGCCTAGCAAAATTACTATTAAAGTCGCTCACGAATTAATTCTAAATTAATTCGTTCGCCCGAATTAAAATCCAATTTTAATTCTGTTATGAAATCTAATTTCATTTAATATATCGAATATATTATTTTAATCGATTAATTCCGAATTAATCGTTCTCTCTCTATTAATTGAATTTTATCCCAGATAAAATTCTCCGTACCTAGATTAATTTTCTCTCTCTTCTAATTAATCACAGATTAATTATGTTCGAGCCATACTTCATCGGTGAATATTCGGGAATTGACCAATGAGATCCTTGGATATGTTGGCAGTAAATCCGGTCATCGGAATATCCGAATACGTGCGTACCTAGTACCACGTTCTTACCGATTTACAAGACATGGTTGACTTCTAGCAAAGCACCATGCCTACCCAAATCTCCAGAAATATTCTTTTACGGAATATGTAATCTATGTTAGGCGTAGTATACGTAGTATTGCGTATTGCGAACCAGTATCAGATGTCACATGCTAGGCCTGAGGCTGGATTTGTGTCTGCCCTATACGAAGCATATATCGGATCTCTGGTAACTGGTCTCTATAATCGGATAAACATGACCTAGTCATATTATCCCGATGACTGCAGTACTTAAGAGTACTAGTTCCGTATCCTACGTGATCATCATCTTCATATGACTGAAGTGATACTTCCATCTTGACATCACACCCAATACACTACGATTCTCAATATACCCAGAAGAGGCGTACACTTAACCTGTTAAAGCCCCAGACGACCAAAACCAAAGTATATTGATTGTCGCAAGTATTAGCGATGCAAGTCTCAGGTTAAGACCAAATATACCTTCCCTGATTCGGACTCCCATAGACACATAGTAATACTACCAATGGGATTCCGATGGGTCTATCCAAAGCGAAGCTGTTTCCGTACCATCGGTAAACACAACCTCTTAACACACTTGCATAAGTTTCCAATACTTAAATATATGAGAACTATGTCTTATGCTCCCACAACGCGCACAAGTGCAATACTAGTCTATTCTGTATTATCGATGTCCAGTCTCGATAATACTACGACTATGGATATTTAATGATTAAACCTTAATGGATTAATACTGTCTCATATCTTATTAATCTGAAACTAATCATATGGAATTTTATCATTTATATATCATGGTAATCCAATTACAAATGATAAAAGAGTAATTTCCTTTGTCACATAGTTAATTTGTACAACAACACCATGTTCTGTATAAATAGTGATGTTATGAGTCATAATTGTCCAACAATCTCCCACTTGGCCTATAGACAATCACTCAAGTGTCCTACACTTAAACTATATATGGGTTGCTCAAACTTCTGCTGAGAAACAGCTTTCGTCAGCGTATTTGAAATGTTATCATCTGATGCGTTTTATTCGATCATCACATCGCCACGATGTATGATCTGACGACTCAGATGAAATAGTCAAAGTACATACTTGGATCATTGATGAGACCGTGATTCTTTAGTCTATGCTATAGCCTAGCTCAACTGCTAACAGAAGTACACATAATCTAATTAAAATTATATAGATCCAAAATGCTTCTTTTGCTACCTCAGCTGCAGCAATATTCCACTTTTGTTGTTTATTCGGCAACAGTATCTTGCTTGGAAGATTTCCAGCTCACTGTTCCGTTATTCAAAATATATAGGACCCTTATTACGACTTATAGTCATTTTTGTCGGTTTGGAAACTTGCAACGGTAAACCTAGTCACTTCAAGTTCTCCTCCTCCACAGCTTAAGAAAGCATCCTTAGATCATCTAAGATACTTAAAGATGTTCTTAACATCAATCCAGTGACTATCACTTGGATTGGCCTGATTGTGACTCCATATTCTCAAAGCATATGAGACATCAGGTCACGTACATCTTTTCAATGTACGAGTTCTCGGAGAGTGCCAACAACTTTTAGATCTATCCCAGTAGATCCTTATTCCTGGAATAAAGGTTGCCTCTCACAAGTATTCTACGGAGAATTTTCATGAAAGCCAAGCTTTCTCCGATTGTATTATGGGAATGTCATTTCCAAGAAATGATATGTCATCATTATATTGGACAATCATTGTCAGTGCGCTCCCACTAACCTTCTTATATACACAAGAATTATCTTTGTTTTGAATTAGATCATATACCATTATGATTACATCAAAATGTTAGTTCCAAGAACGTAATGCTTGCTTCAATCCATAAATGGATCAATTTAACTTGCAAACCTTGTTTGCATGTTTTGGTATGACAAAACCGTCAGGATGTTGTAAACATCCTCCAAAAGGTTTCCGTTTAAGGAAAGCAGTTTTGATGTTCAGCTGCCATATTTCATAAATGAAACATGCAGCATTAGCAAGCATTATCTGATCTTTCGAACATTGTAGGCGAGGAGCCTTTCTTGTACTAATACAAAAACAACCAATTTAGTGAAACTAATTGATTGTTCTTCGGCAACAGAATCCGTCTAGAAAAGATCGATTGAGACCCCCTCCCCGGTCCCACGAAGATCTCTACGTACTTGTCCAGTCCAGGACAACTGATATCTTCCGGTCTGCGTGCGTGTGAGCAGCTCAAACAAAGAAGAGTCTGGTCTGGTCTGAACTAAGCACTTTTTGGATGTATCGTTAGGTTGTGCCGAGTCAAATCCGCTCCGTTTTTTTCCGTTGCAGAAAAGAGATCCCTTCCCCCCGAATGGATTTAATCATGGCAACAGTTAAAAGGTTTCGTCGTAATCGATACCATGTTGATGACGATACCCTTCGCCACAAGCCTAGCTTTGTACGTTTGTATGTTGCCATCCATGTTTGTCTTCCTTGAAGACTAATTTAGTACCAATAGGCACAATGCCTTCCGGTAAATCAACCAGTATCCAAACTTAGTTGGTATACATGGAATCCATTTGGACATCATGGCACTTTGCCATAAAAGGAGTCGATACCTTGTATCACTTCCTCATATGTAGCTGGTTCGTCTTCCTCAATAAGATTGACATCCTCATGAGGTGAGATCAGAAACCCATACCTCCCAGGTTGTTTTTTGACTCTCTCCGACTTGCGCGGTTTTTATGTATTTGAAGATTGTGGTACAGTTTCATCCCTGATGAACTTTTTGTGTTCCGTTAAAGAATCGGTGCCTGGAACAGTATTACTCCGATTTTCATCGAGTTTTACTTTCCTCCCACTTACCACTGCAAATAAGTATTCCTCTTAGGAAAACTGCATGGAGAGCAACAATTACATTGCTCTCTTGGAGTTGTATAAGTACTATACTTTGGTTTCCCTAGGATAACCTACAAATTAGGCACTTATCTGATTTGGGTTATAGTTTGGTATCATCCAAACGTATGCCCAGCATACCCAAATCTTCAGGAATGAGAAACCTAGTTTCTTTCCTGTTCATATCTAATATGAAGTATGTCTAACAGATTTTTCATTGAACCTTATTCAAAATAAGTATTGCACTGTTTAACGTGTATCCTCGGAAGGAAATTGGTATCTCAGAGTGACTCATCATTAAACTTATGATGTCCAACAAAATTCGGTTTCTCCGTTTAGACACACCGCTCAATTGAGGTGTTCCGGGAGGAGTCCGCTGTGAAAGAATACTATACACATTCAGGTAATTGAGAAACTTATTGCTTAAGTATTTTCCACCACGGTCTAACCGTGAAGGTTTAATATTTTAGCCGGTCTGTCTATCTAATTCGTGTCGAAACTCTTTGAATTTATCAAAAGTTTTCGATTTATGTTTCAAAAGAAACACATAACCATAACGCGATGCCACATCCGTAAAGGTTACTGTAGACAACAGAACCTGGCCGACGCTTTTCTGGGCTCGCGGCCTAGTTGGGAAGTATGAAATAACATGGAGTCGCCACCCGGTGTGAACCGGGAAAATGAGATTTAAGGCCGCACTCACCCCTCGCAAGGGAAGACCTCAAACCATTGGGTTCGGAATGGTCCCTTACTTATGCCACTTGTAATGACAGGATTTATGTAATAATTTGATCAGGCTTAAGTAGCACTTATTTCCAAGAGTATCATGCTTCTAAATTCACAGGTACAAAATAAAACTTATACATACATTTCACATATATCTCACATCTAAGAACACATGCCTGAAAATACCTCAAAGTAACAACGAACATACAACTTCATTCAGCATATTATATTCATGAAAAACACAAGCATACATAATAACCACACAAGCATACATGTGAGCACTTTTCCAAGTGATACGTGGAATTGTATCCCAAGTACAGACCGCATTACCGTCCATTCGGAATCGGCTACGGAATTTATGTCTGGGTTTCCATCCGATATATCACAAGAATAATACTCCAAAGTCATCATGGCATAGGTATATGAATCGTAATGCGTTAAATCAAGACTAAGGCAAATGACGCAACTAATGGAATAAACATGCTTTTCATTATTATGTGCATAAAGATAAGAATGACTATGTATGGTTCCATAAAAATCACCTAAGAAACAATTATACATGGCATGTGATGAATATGTCTCAGTTCAGTGTGTTCGCGTTCGTGTAGCGTTCGTAAACGCGTTCGAACGGTAAACAGAAAGTTCGCGTTCGTATGGCGTTTGATAATGCATTCGAACGGAAATGAAACAGAATGCTCACGTTCGTATGGAGTTTGTTAACGCGTTCGAACAGAAATGAGACCTGATGCATGATAAGGCAAAATGCATACGCGTTCGAGTTGCGTTCGTAAACGCGTTCGAACGGGAACAGACCTGATGCATGAAATGGGACGCGATACATAAACAACAAAATAAAGGGGCGCGGTGAAGTACTGCCGTAAAGGTGGCCTTTTGGGGCTCTTGGTCTCTCAAAGAGAGGACCTTTAGACCAACATACTAAGCCCATGTGCGTCACATCACAACACATGAAATAAAGACAACAAAAGTGTAGGACTTCGTATGCCCAATTGAACACATCTTACATCCAATCCGAACACACATCAACCGGCGCGGCAAAACATCGTGGTAAAGGGTTTTAACCCCTCCCATAAGGGATCTTTCATTCCACTTACTAAGCCCATGCGCTCGATTGAGTCATGCATACAAAGAATTAAACACAATCATATCAAATTAAGTATGCCGATTGAACACATCTTACATCCGACCGAACACACATCAACCGGCGCGGCAAAACATCGTGGTAAAGGGCTTTAATCCCTCCCCATAGGGGATCTTTCATTCCACTTACTAAGCCCATACGCTCGATTGAATCATGCATACATAAACAACATACAGAATCCAAATGACGAAAAATAAATAAACCAAAGCAACACAAAACAAAAGAGGGTGCCGTTTACTCAAGCGGTACGTGGAGTTGTGTCCCGAGTACAGATCATATTACCGTCCATTCGGAATCGGCTAGGAAATTTATGTCCGGGTTTCCATCCGATATACCGCGAGAGTTAACATATTTCTCATTCATCCAATACCCACAACACACATCATACACAAACAAGATTCAACGAATAAGTAAAATATAATCAAAATATATAACAAAAATCACGTAAAGATGAGTGTGAAAAGTACCCTCAGGTCTAACCTTTTAAGCCGTCTCTCGGACTCGCGTTTCACGAAGATTGGAAGGGGTAAAGCTCCGCAACTTTTCTGATTCACTGGTTTGCCTTTTCCTTCGCTGTTTTGCCGCTCAAGCTACTGTTTTGAGTCTGTTTTGCTGCTGTTTCCGTGTGGTTTCGCTGCCGTTTCTTCTGTATTTTTTTGCTTACTATTTTTGGGGGTGTTCTTCCTGTAATTTTCCTGTGTGTTCTGTATGAGCTAGCTAGGGTTGAGAAGGTTGGTGAAGGGTTCTTTTTATAGGCAAAGGGTTAGGCTTGACAAGGAAAGGGATTTGGCTAATTAAAGAGGGATTTGATTTGGTTTTGGATAAGAGAAGGTTGAATTTTTAGTTTATGTTGATTAGGCATACAATATTTTAAGTTTGGGAATAATATATTGGTTGATTGATTTTAACTTGGTATGATTATATTTGATTGGTAAATGGTTTAAATATTTTATTTAATGTTTGATTTAATTAAATTGGGATGTGTTTTATGGGCTTTGGTGGGTTAATTGGGCTTGGGTGTGAGGCTAGCAACAAAACCAGAATTACCGACACCGTTCGAACGCTTCCTCGAACGCGACACGAACGCCCGCAATCTGTTTGCCGTTCGAACGCATACACGAACGCAGCACGAATGAAAACAGTGAACCTTGTTTATTCTGAATTTCTCCTTCCGATATCCGTTTCCCGCGGCTTCCGTTACTCAAAAGGTAGTGACTCCAAATGAGACTCATCATCGGGTTTCACATGCAAAAATACAATGCCTACAGTCGCCCCTACTTTGATGGGGCTTGTGCAGTGTGTGACAGTGACAGTCCTATCAAAGTCTATGCAATGCATTTTTTACTTACCTGGCTAGCTAGCTGTATCGAGCTGAGCTGATACTGCAGTGGACCTCGATCATGAGACGCATCTAGATACTGCTGATGATGTGGGCCTCGCCTACAAAATGATGTGATGTGGAGCTTCGCTCCTCAGCCGATATGGGCTTCGCCCCAAAGCTGACATGATGTGATGTGGAGCCTCGCTCCCCAGCCGATATGGGCCTCGCCCCCAAGCTGGTACAATGTGGAGACTCGCTCCTCAGCCAATATGGGCTTCGCCCCCAAGCTGATATAATGTGATGTGGAGCCTCGCTCCTCAGCCGATATGGGCTTCGCCCCCAAGCTGATGTAATGTGATGTGGAGCCTCGCTCCTCAGCCGATATGGGCTTCGCCCCCAAGCTGATATAATGTGATGTGGAGCCTCGCTCCTCAGCCGATATGGGCTTCGCCCCTAAGCTGATATAATGTGATGTGGAGCCTCGCTCCTCAGCTGATATGGGCCTCGCCCCCAAGCTGGTACAATGTGGAGCCTCGCTCCTCAGCCGATATGGGCTTCGCCCCCAAGCTGATATAATGTGGAGCCTCGCTCCTCAGCCGATATGGGCTTCGCCCCCAAGCTGGTACAATGTGGAGCCTCGCTCCTCAGCCGATATGGGCCTCGCCCCCAAGCTGGTACAATGTGGAGCCTCGCTCCTCAGCCGATATGGGCCTCGCCCCCAAGCTGATATGATGTGATGTGGACTTCGCCCTCCGAGACCCATACCCGGAACTTAACTTCATTGGGACCTCAATCTTCAGATTACTGCCCAGATCAAATACTGTGCTTTTACTATCTCTGATTGGCTTACTGCTCACTCTTTTCCGTCTTCAACATATGTTTACACAAAACAGAACAAACACAAAAATATGCAATAAAGGTTACGTGTATGCATGTATGCAGTAGTTTTCTTATTCCATTGGGTTAGGCCTTCCTTGGTCCATTTCCGAACCGTGCTCCATTTTCGGAGTGCCACTTCGGCGAGATGTGAAAGTAGTCCATTTTCGAACCATGCTCCATTTTCGGAGTGCCATTTTCGGAGAGATGTGATAATGGTCCATTTCCGAGCCGTTGCTCCATTTTCGGAGTGTCATTTTCGGCAAGTGATGAGATGATGGTCTATTTCGATCCGTTGCTGATGAGAGATAGTCCATTTTCGGACCATTACTGATATGAGAGTGGTTCATTTCCGAACCGTTGTTGATAATAGAGTGGTCCATTTCCGAACCATGCTTCCATTCTTGGAGTGCCATCCCCGGCTTGTTCATTTCTGAACTGTATTTCCATTCCTGGAGTGCCATTCCCGGCTTGTTCATTCTTGAACTCTGCTCCAATCTTGGATTGCCATTCCCGGCTTGTTCATTCTTGAACTCTGCTCCATCCTTGGATTGCCATTCTCGGCTTGTTCATTCTCGAACTGTGTTTCCATTCTTGGAGTGCCATTCCCGGCTTGTTCATTCTCGAACTGTGTTTCCATTCTTGGATTGCCATTCTCGGCTTGTTCATTCTCGAACTGTGTTTCCATTCTTGGAGTGCCATTCCCGACTTGTTCATTCTCGAACTGTGTTTCCATTCTTGGAGTGCCATTCCCGGCGTGCCATTCTCGGCGTGCTCATTCCTGAGCTGTCCATTCCCGGACTATATCTCAATTCTCGGAGTGCCATTCTCGGTAGGACTGATCTGATGTAATGTGGGCCTCGCCCCTAGAATGCCATACCCGGCAAGACTGATACTGATGTAATGTGGGCCTCGCCCCCAGAATGTCATACCCGACAAGACTGATACTGATGCTAATACGGGCCTCGCCCAAACTGATGCTGATGTGGGCCTCGGCCTTAGGATTCATTCCAAAATTCTGTTGATGCGGGCTTTGGCCCTGAGATTCATTCCCTGGATTCATTCCAAAATTCTGCTAATGTGGGCCTCGGCCCTGGGATTCATTCCCTGGATTCATTCCAAAATTCTGCTGAGGTGGGCCTTGGCCCTGGGATTCATTCCAAAATTCTGCTGATGTGGGCCTCGGCCCTGGGATTCATTCCAAAATTCTGCTGATGTGGGCCTCGGCCCTGGGATTCATTCCAAAATTCTGCTGACGTGGGCCTCGACCCTGGGATTCATTCCCTGATTCATTTCGAAATTCTGACGGTGTGGGCCTCAGCCCTAGAACTTATCCCCAAAACTGATACTGATGTGGGCCTCACCCCCAGACTGATTCTAATGTAGGCCTCGGCCCTGGAACTCATCCCCAAACTGATACTGATGTGGGCCTCAACCCTGGGACTCATCCCCAAACTGATACTGATGCGGGCCTCGCCCCCAGACTGATGCTGATGTGGGCCTCCCCCGCAGAATGATGTGGGCTTCGCCCTAAACTGATATTGATATGGGCCTCGCCCCCAGACTGATACAGCTGATATGGGCCTTGCCCCCAGACTGATACTGATACGGGCCTCACCCCAAGACTGATACTGCTGA
>SKCR01041691.1:0-41342 GCA_019454045.1 Zanthoxylum bungeanum | reverse complement strand
CAATACCATCATTATTGTAAGGGTGTACGTACGAAGCTCATTAGTGCACATTGAGAAGTATACACCTGGAATACGTCTTAATCCAATATCGTCATTACTATAAGGATAGGAAACGGTTCAAGACCTGATTACGCCCAAAAAGTACATGTGGCTATCGTAGTATAGTTAGGGTGTCGATTCCTCAGAGAGATGGTTACAAAGACTGATTTACTTAAAAAAAATTATTTAGCAGTAACTTAATGAAATGATAGATTGAATTGATAATTTAAAGTAAAAATTAATAGAAAAAACGTAAAAGATATCATAGAGAGAAGCAGCAAAGTATCGGGAATCCCTCTTGTATCAAATTTATATATCCAATTATTGATTCCTGTTATTGCTTAATTGAAGTTTCACATCCCAAACCAACAATTGGAAAATATTCAATTCTAAGCATATTAAATTCTAATGTAATTGATGATTTATTTTCTCTATGTTAACAACACACAAAGTCATCATTACGACTTATCTAACGTCAATAATATACCCTCAGGCAATACTGCAATAGAAGACCAAATCATAAAACAACTTTACCAGTCACAACGCGGTTCATAAATCACACATAGAAGAATCATGACTAGATCTATATGCAAGTTTGATAAAAACAATTTCTGAATTCATATAATCAAAAGATAATAAAGAATAACAAACATCAATTGTATTAACGTTTAAGATTTTATAGGAATCAACAACATGAATATAAGAAATCAAATACAAGAGTTCATCCTTAGCTTGCCTAGAAGATTAATTCTTCATGCAGAAGATAGATATAACCTTGATAGATCGGAGAGACTGCATGTTTGTCTTTAAAGTTCTTCGTTCTTCTCTCTCGATTTAGGGTTTGGAAAAAGTTGGGTTTATATAGGGAAGTTCCGGAGTCATTATGCACATCAAACATGTCTAAATTAGGTTTTGGTATCTTTCGGGGCGTCGCGGTGCCCAACTTGCTGGACTTGACTATGTGTGCATTCTAAAGGCGCGTCGCAGTGCCAGAGTTGGCGTATCGCGACACGGGGTAGTCTTTCTGATTTTTTGTTTTCTTCATTTTCGCTCTTCTCGCGTGCTTCCGATGTGTCTGCAAGGTCCCGAAATATGTGTAATTGATCCAATATTCATGTTCCATTGCTTCATAATAATAAGACATAAAATAAACTATAATTAAGATTAAATATATGCTAATCAAGCTGAATTAGCGATGTTCAAAGTACATTTTCATGCACTTATCACAACCCCCAACCAGCTTATTGATAGTCCATAGCAATTCAAGCGTAAAAATAAAATAAATAAAAACTATCTAAGCCATTTTCGTAGGGATCATGATTGCATTTAGTGTATGAAACAAGCCTTTAAACCTCTAGGTGTCCCTAGTGGACGAGTTATAGTCTCGTGGGGGCTTACAGCGATGACACCCACAAACTTCATTCAAAACACATGTAATCATGCAAAAATAAACAAAATGAAATAGTCCCAATAGTTACACATATTGTTGTCCTCAACGAATACCTAGTAATGAAATCAGAGAACTTTCAAAGTACTCAATGTAACTCGAATCCAAGTCCTTGAATAAATCATCTATGCCAGACTCACAGTGTGTGTGTGTAAAGGTTCATTCACAGCTTGATTCCTAGGTAAGCTAACTCAATGATTTCATTTAAAAATTGGGATTCGATGGGTCAAACCAACATAGATATCTCAATTATGCTATGTAATTGCCTTTCTGTGCTCAGCATGGGATGTTCTTTTATTTTCTTGTCTCTTTTATTTTTCTTTTTGAACTTTTCTTTTCTCTTATTTTTCTTTTTCAACACACCTACCCTTTAAGGTAGCATTTCTCCTCATGGTGGTCCTAACGCTCGCCCATGGGTAGCTTCATGCTTATCGGTTATAGGTGGTTTAATTTCTTTCTTTCGAGACTTTCTTTTTTTATTTTTAACCATACATCATAACACTTAGCAAATCAGGATAAACATCTAAGCAAACGGTCATTCATTGACATGCAATTTCTTCAACTAGTCACCTTGCTAGCTACATAGGTTTTCACTACTAAAAACCTATAGTTAAGTGCTTACGAGTCTAACCTAGATCAATTACTCAATGTATCATATAAATGTACATTAAAAAACTTATCGTTTCTAAGATTTCACCCTAAAACAAACAATATGATCATTGGACTTATCTTTTACTATTAATGACTAAAAAAAGAAATAATTTTTTTTATAACATGTATTATCACATGTATTATCATGTGCATGCATACACCCTTACACTTAAAATTTGCATTGTCCTCAATGTATGATAAATATAAAGAAAAATGATTAAGGAACAACACTACCAGGCGCGAAGTTGATTAGGTTCTTGCTGGTGAAACTTTAGTTGTGTGGCTGTGGAGGTTGTGCTAAGACCTGCATAAGTACTCATGCAAATAGAAAAATAAAATAAAAATGTAATTAGCACATAATAAAATAAAACTAAAGTAAATAAAATAAAATAAATACAGATGCAAGGGTTGCCTCCCCACTAGCGCTAAGTTTAACGTCTTCAGCCAGACGTAACCACTTAATGTTGTCATGGTGGCTTCCATGTAGTGAACTGATGAAGGCATGAGAAAAAAGTTTTGTCTAGCTGTTGCAGTTTATCTATTGATCCCCCAGGGTCTGGTGGTTTAGATTATAAGATGCACATATGTAAAAGTTGGTTCAATCTCCTTTTAACTTCCCAATGATCATCTTCAAATGAGCACTAACTCTCATTTTCCTCATTTTACGGTTCTTTGGGGTCAATTTCAGTTCGTGAGGGTGCGATTCATGTTGTGAAGAAGTTGTTTCTGGTAAGACTGTGTCCAGCATATATGTGTAATGGCACTCATCATCATCATCTCATGGTTGTTTTTCAACATGAAAAATATTTATTTCCAGTGTCATTGATAAATACGGTTTATACCCACTTATTATGGCGCCGTGGCACCAAGAACTAGGCGCTGCGGCGCCTTCAAGACACCCATCCCAGCCAAATGACCGAGAGGCAGGCGCTGCAGCACCAAGTCCTAGCGCCACAACGCCTTCTGCAAGCCTGCACGTTCCAATACACATAACTGAGAGACTGGTGCCGTGGCACTAATTGACCAAGCCGCGGCCCGCGGGACAGAACAAAGACACGCATGTTATAGAGTATTTAATTAGGGTTTTTTAAGATGTCCAATGGCCACCAGGCTCTATTATAAATACATTAGTCCATTCAAGACTAAAAAGAAAGGCTAATACACATCATAAAACACAGAAACACATATTTTTAGAGATCCAATGAGGAGGATTGAAGAGCAACAATATGAGATAAAGACGGTGACATCCGAAGAAGAAGAGATTGAATTCGGGTTTTATCATCTTATTTATTTCTTAGAACTCTAATGATTTCCATTAGATTCATGACCTTGTTCTTATTGTTTTTATCTATTGTCATGAACTAACTCCTTAATCCTGGAGAATGATGGAACCGATGCTTGAACCCTCTATTGTTTGCTAATTTTGTTATGAAGTTTTATTGATTTATTTATATTCTTTTGAGCTTAATGCTTTGTGTTTGCTGGCCACAAATATGATGATACATGTTTATGATCTATCACTCGAGAGAGGGGATTTTGAATAGATCTATAGAATATAACATATGATTTTATAGAGTTCGAGAGAATCTGTAGTCCTTTGAAGTCGTTAATATAGAATCACAAAGCGTAACGAGTTGTTGACTACTAGATTTTTACAGAGATATCAAAGTCTGTAGTTGATGATATTTTCACTGATGCTCGAGAAAGGGAGTGGTGACTTATAAATAATATAACTAAACTAGTATTAATTGGCATGACAAATACATAGGTGACAACTAGGTGAAATCAGGATCCAGAATCTCTATCGTATTAGTTCCCCATATCAAATTATTTTTATATTTATTTATTTAATTAAATCTTTATTAATTAGCGTCTAAATAAAGTTATGATTATCAATTGTAGTACTTAGTGCGAGTTAACGCAATCCATGTGGGATCGATACTCTTTCACTGATTTATACTAAAATTTGAAACCGTATACTTGCGGTACGATATAAAATATCACAATAAGTTTTTGGCGCCGTTGTCTGGCATTGTCTGTTTAATTCACATTAATACTACTACCAAGTATTCTTAGCTTTAATTAGATTTTTATCTTTTATTTTTAGTTTATATCTATTTTATTTTATTTTATTTTGTTTATTGATTTTTTATTTTTCTTTTGGTGCTTCAATGAATGCGAAAATTCACAAGTCTCGACTCGCTCCTGTTTGATCCTGAAATAGAAATAACAGCAAGGAAACTAAGGAAAGAAAGGAAAATTGAACAAGAAGCAATGGCGGCTTAAAACAAAGAGAACAACCCACGTCAGGTGGCAATCAGAGATCACTTCAAGCCGATTATTGATGATACCTATTCTGGGATTGCCCATCAACCAATCAACGCCAATAATTTTGAGTTAAAACTTGCATTGGTCAACATGGTACAAATGAATCAGTTTGGGATTGTTGGACAATTATTGGGTAAATTGATTTTGAGCATGAATTTGTGAAATTGGATGAATGAATATGCTTAAATGTGTTTTAATTGAAGTTTGATTTGATCAATTTCAAGAAAATTGATTTGGAACAATTTTCCCCAAATTATCATGGCTTGGCCGAGAGTTAGACTTGCCCTAAATGTCTTGGATTTTGATTTTTTTGATTCATTTGATGAGTTAGAATCATTTGGGAATGTGA
The DNA here is from genome assembly GCA_019454045.1 of Zanthoxylum bungeanum. Lineage (NCBI taxonomy): Eukaryota > Viridiplantae > Streptophyta > Magnoliopsida > Sapindales > Rutaceae > Zanthoxylum > Zanthoxylum bungeanum. The sequence continues at coordinate 36,528 of SKCR01041691.1, read as the reverse complement.
TTGAATGTCGATTGTGGATTTAATTGGATTGAAACCGAATCGGTCACAAATAATCCCTAAAAGCCGAGAGTCATTGAGCATGTATTGGGTTTGATTTTAATTAAATTATGTTGGACATGATTTAATATTGATAAGCATGATTAATTAGGCTAATTGATATTTTAGGAATGTTAATTGGATAATTAATTGTGTAATGCACTTTAGGTAATTAAATTGGGAATTTGGAATTTGGCAATTTAATTGAATTGGGCTAATTTTGGAAATTGGGCTTGAAATGTTGTTATTGGGCTTTGTTGTACTAAGTTGGGTTTAGGCAAAATTGGTTGGATCCAATTGGGCCCAAAACCGCCTCCATAAAGCCCAAATGCGACTAATGGACATTTAAAGTTTAATTGGGCCTAATGGGCCAAAATTGATTTCTAGGCTTATGGGGTAACTCCCGGATTGGACTTTGGTTATTGGGTTCGACCCGAGTTGACCAAAAGTCCACGTCTTAAGAAATTAATTAAAAGCCCATTGGACTTTAATTAAATAAACGTTGGACGTTAATCGGGCTTTGAGACCCGTAGCGATTAAATTTGGAATTTAAATCGTAAAGGTTCGTTTAATAAAGTGTAATATTTAATTTGGAATTAAATAGCGAATTAGAATTGAATGCATATTAAATTGGATTTAATGATGTAGTTTAATTTAATTCGAGAATTCGTACTTTGAGTACTTATTGGGAAAACGAGTTTGACTCGAACAAAATCAAATCGTTGTTTGAACATTGGATGATCACTAATTATCAGATTAATTAATTTGATTAGATTGATTGATAACATGCTTGTGGGAATACATGGTTGTGATGCATGAATAATGTATATCGGATGGATATCAGATGGGTGAGACAATTTTAGAAATTGTTGTAATAAATTTGATTTATTAAATTGGACATGCGTGTCCAGTCTTATCACCTCCTTATTCTTTGTATTCTCTTCTCACCTAGTCCCCTCAATGTAAATGAGGTTTCTTTAGAAGTGTAGTGTAACAGGTAGAAGTAATACTAGTGCTAGCGGGAGAGAGAAATGGAGAGATTTGATCCAGGATCAATGTGTAAAGTATCTATCCGCATATCATTATTATTTAATTATACGCGCTTTATTATGTGTTTAGAATGCATGTTTAAGGGTGTATGATGATGAGACCTTAACAAAGATAATAAATTGGTTGCCAATTTGCACGCGAAAAACCCTCGCAAAATATTAAGCGTTTTTCCTTCCATTGAGTGATTCTCACTCAAGATCCGAGACTGGCATTGGCTTGTTGGCCAAAGTCAAGGCCTTTGTCCGTCGAGGATGTGTTTGAATCACGAGATCTTTGTTTCATATTGGTGTCTTGTCCAAGTTGTGGTTTGTTGGCCAAAGTCAAGACCACTTCTTGTCCATCGACATTGATTACGAAGCTTTCCATGGTCAATGGGTCGCGCTTAACTGGGATCACTAAGTTTGTTGTGCCAAAGCCAAGGCTTAGTTGATTCAGAGGAAAAAGGTTAGGTAATACATTGGATGTATTGACATATATAAGATATATGTTTCGGACTTGGATGTCCCCCTACCGGATCTAGGAATTGGATTGGATCCAATCGATCTTAGAGATCTACCTAGTTAATTATCATACAATTTGTTGGCCAAAGTCAAGATTGTGTGATATTTAACGGGATCATAGCCCACTAGGAAACACGGTTTCCCGAGTACTCGACAGAGGGTTAGAGGCTCGCCGAAAAATAGTGGGAGGCAAGAATTAGATTTGCAATATTCGTTTAATTACTTGCCATACGTGCTCAAAACAAATATCATTCGTCAAATAAATTAAATGTTAGTTGGACTAATATTTAAATGTTGTTTTTAATAAATAGTTGGACTATATTCAAACTATTCATTTATAGTTGATTTTATAATTGGATTATAGTAATCAATATAATTGATTTTAATCTATTAAATTATAGTTGATTAAATAGTTGGACTATTGTAATCATTATATTAAATAGTACCTAAATCGTTGATTAAATAGTTGGACTATTAAAATCAAGATAAAATTGAAAGATTGACATTTAAAACATAATCCTAGGGAAAATGTATTTAAATGGTTTAATTTTCAAATTGGGAATAAATTTCAGGATGGTCCTGGAAAAAAATAAGTTACTTTATTTGATAAAAAAACATATTATGCCTAAGCCCGGAGTTAAGCAAATAGTCGAGCATAATCTTTGGAAGATTAATGTAATGATAACTTTAGTGCTTAATCCATTAAGCTTGTCGCAGTAGACTCCTTAATTTCTGAATCAGAAGTAAGGATTAGATCCTTAAAGTATGATACTGAAATTGAAGGATCTTCATAAATCTATACTTAGGTTTTAGAAGTACTAAAATTGCAATAATAACTCTTGGAGAGTTAATGAATATTCTCAAGGAGATAAAGTCAAGATATGCAATAAGGCAAGTAGCGCAAGGCGCACCTCACTTCGATATTCTAGAAACCCGAGGCTAGACCAAAGACTTCTGGAATGTTAAAAATGGCAAAGGCAAAATCATTATAATCTTTAGGGGTGGGCATCGGATCGGATCCGATTTTCAAATCCGATCGAATCCTGTTGCTCGACGAATTTCGGAAAATCCGATCCGATCGAATTTTTTTTTAATATGCAAAACGACGTTGTTTATATTAAAAAAAAATAAAAATTCGATCGGATATGATTTTATCCGATCCGCTCGATTTTTTTGACTCAAACCCGCTCGATAATTGGTCCGATTCGAATTCGGAACGAACCAATCCGATCCGATAATTATCGGATCGAGTTCGATAACATGATTCGATCCGATCGAATCAAACAATCGTGGGCATTTCGGATCGGATTCGGATTCGGATTCGGTCCGATCCGATCCGAATCCGATAATGCCCACCCCTAATAATCTTCTAGGAAGATAAATGACATATCCAAAAATGTCTGCCTAAAAGTGACAAACGGGATCGCGGAATCGTGACTGCCGTTTGGACAAAGCAGACATGAAGGAATTGAAGACGAGCAAAGCTTTGACTTCAAATATGTTTGTCATAAATATGTTCACTACTAGTATTAAAATTGGATTTTAGATACTTATTGTGATACATAAATATATATTGATGTTCAGAATCTGTTTTGAACAGGATACTGACTTCAATTGAGATTTATCTGCGAATTGGAAACGGGACGAAAATCGTTGTTTCGATCGTAGATACTTAACTTTAGGAACTACCTTCGGGTGTGTACTTAAATTAGGAAACTGTTATAATGTAACTAGTTTGACTAGAAACATTATCTTTATATCAGTGTTTAACCCGCTGCGGGTGAACCTTTATATTCTAGAACACTAAAGTGTTTCATTATATAAAGATGATATTGAGATAAACACATTAGATATGAATAACAACATTTATATTTTGAATATAAATAAAATCTCAAACATATAATATGACAAACAAATAGCTCAAACTGATTTGTTCAGAAGAAACTAATTGTGGCATTGTTGTCTGGGACACAATCAAACAAGACTCGTATATCCACACTTTTGAAGAGTGGGTACTAGGACTAATTTGATTCTAATCAAATAAAGTCCACGAATCTAGTTTATTGGGCAAAATGCCTAAAACACTATTTACTTGGTGAAAGTACAAATGTCACCGATCTGTTAGCCCTAGTTCATAGTGAAGCAAGTGGGCCCATGTCTAGCTAGGCTAGAGGTGGAGATAAATATTTCGTGACCTTTACGGATGTGGCATCGCGTTATGGTTATGTGTTTCTTTTGAAACACAAATCGATGATTTTTAAAGTTTCGACACGAAATAAACAAACAGATCGGCTATAGTATTAAACCATCATGGTAAGACCGTAATGGAAAATACTTAAGTAATAAGTTTCTCATATACTTGAAAGAGTATATTATTATTTCAATGAGGACTCCTCTCGGAACACGTCAGTTTGACGGTATGTCCGAACTGATAAACCGAATTTTGTTAGACATGATGAGGTTAATCATGAGTCGCTCTGAGCTACCATTTCCTTCAACGGATAAGTTTTAAACAGTGCAGAAATTATTTAGAATAAGGTTCCATAAAATCTGTTTGACAGATTTCATATTAGATATGAACGGGAAATAAAACGGGTTTCACATTCCTGATAATTTGGGTATGCTAGGCATATGTTTGGATGATACCAAACTAGAACCCCAACTGGATAAGTGCCAATTGTAGGTTATCCTAGGGAAACCATAAGTATAGTACTTATAGAACTCACAAGAGAACAATTAGATTGTTGCTCGCCATGCGGTTTTCCTAATAGGAATACCGATATGCAGTGGTAAGTGGGAGGATAGTAAAACTCAATGAAAATCGGAGTAATACTATTCAAGGCATCGAATCCTAATGGAACACAAATAGTTAATCAAGGATGAAACTATACCATTAATCTTCGAAAACACAAGAACCGCGTATGTCGGAGAGAGTCAGAAAACAATCTGGGGTATGAGTTTCTGATCTCACCTCGTAAAGATGTCAATCTTTTGAGGAATACCAACTGACTACGTATGAGGAAGTGATACAAGGTATCGACTCCCTATCATGACAAAGTGTCATGAGTCCGAATTGGATTCCATGTATATCAATAAGTTTGGATACTAGTTGATGTACCGCAAGACATTGTGCCTATTCGTACTATATAAGTCTTCAAGGAAGACATACATGGAAGGCAACATACCAACGTATAAAGCTAGGCTTTTAGCGGAAAGGTATCGTTATCAACATTGTGTTGATTACGATTTAACCTTTTACCTGTTGCCACGATAAATCCATTTGGATAATGCTTGCTAAAGCTGCATGTTTCATATATGAAATATGTCAGCTTTACGAGAAAATCGCTTTCCTGAAAATGAAACCTTTTGGAGGATGTTTACAACATCCTGTCGGTTTTGTCGTACCAAAACTAGCAAACAAGGTTTACGGGTTATTCGATCCATGTTTGGATTGAAGCAAGCATAAGTTCTTGGAATTTTCATTTTGATGTAATAATAATGGAGTATGATTTAATTCAAAACGAAAAAGATTTGTGTGTATATAAGAGGGTTAGTGAGAGCGCACTGACAGTGGCTGTCCAATAAAATAATGATAATATACGTCATTTCTTGGAAATAATATTCCCATAAAATAATCGGTGAAAGCTTGGCTTTCGAGAAAACTCTCCGTGGAATCGTACATTGAAAAATGTACGCGACCTGATGTCTCATACGCTTTGAGCATATGGAGTCACAATCAGGCCAATCCTAGTGATAGTCACTGGATTGATGTTAAGAACATCTGTTAGTATCGTAGAGAACTAAGTATGCTATCTTAATCTGTGGAGAAAGAGAAATTGAAATGACTGGGATCACTACTGCAAGTTTCCTAAACCGATTAGACGACTAAAAGTCGCAAACAGTACTATACAGTTTGAATAACCGTACAGTGAGCTGGAAATCTTCCAAGCAAGATACTGTTACCGAATAAACAACAAATGCGGGTTATTCCTGCAGCTGAGGCGGCAATAGAAGCCTTCTGGGTCGATAACAAAATCTAATTAGATTAGATATAATTCAATTAGCAGCTGAGCTAAGCTTGAGCACAAGCTAAAGAATTAATGGTCTCATCAACGATCCAGATACATACTTCAACTATTCATCTGATTCGTTCGGATCATACATCGTAGCGATGTGATGATCGAATAAATCGCATCAGATGATAGTCATGCAAATCCGCTGACGAAAGTCTTTCATCAGCAATTTGAGCCAACCGTACATAGTTCGGGTGTAAGACACTCGAGTGACTGGCTATAGGCCAAGTGGGAGATTGTTGGACAATTATGACCCATAGCGTCACTATTTGTACAAATCATGGTGTTGTTGTACAAATTAACTATGTGACAAAGGAGATTGCACTCTTATCATTTGTAATTAGATCACCTAGATATATAAATGATAGGAGGTCCATGTGATTTGTTCCTGGATTGAGAATGATATGAGACAATATCAATCCACGAAGGATAAATCATTAAATATCTCTAGTCAGAGCATTATCGAGATTGGACATCGATGAATGCGTAAAAGACTAGTATTACATTTGTGCGCGTTGTGAGGGCACAACGGCATAGTTCTCATATATTTGGGTATATGATACTCATGCAAGTGTAATAGGAGGTTGTGTTTTACCGATGGTACGGGAAACAGCTTCGCTCTGGATAAGACCCCCTCGGAATTCCATTGGTAGTATGACTATGTGTCTATGGAAGTCCGAAATCAGGGTAGGTGTATTTGGTCTTAACCTGAGACTTGCACCGCTAATACTTGCGACAATCAATATACTTTGGTTGCGGTCGTCCAGGGCTTTAACCGGTTCTGTGTACGCCAATACTAGGTATATTGAGAATCGTAGTGTGTTGGGTATGATGTCAAGACGGAAGTGTCACTCCAGTCATATGGAGTTGATGATCGCGCAGGGATACATAACTGGTTCTCTATCTAAGGTTGCAACCGTCGGGATAATATGACTTGGTCATGATTATCCGATATTAAAGAGATTAGTTGCTTGTTATCCGATATATGCTTCGTACGGGGCAGACACTGTACCAGCCCCAGGCCTTGCATGTGATCATATGATACTGGACAGAAATACGCAATACTAAGTATACTACGCCTGATACAGATCCTTTATTCTTGTAATGATATTCCGGAGAATTGGGTAGGCATGGCGCTTTGCTAGATGCCAACTTTGTCTTGTAAATCGGTAAAACATAGTACGAGGTACTTACGTGTTCGGATAGTCTGACGACCGAATTACTGCCAACATATCTGAGGATCTCATGGGTCGCTTCCCAAATATTCACCGATGACGTATGACTCGCACTTTAATTAATCTGGGATTAATTAGATGAGAGAGAAAATTAATTTGGGATTAATTGCAGAGATATTTTATCTGGGATAAAATATCAATTAAAGAGAGAGAACGATTAATTTGTAATTAATCGGTAAATTAATATATTCGATATATTAAACGAAATTGGATCTCGACGCGGAATTAAAATTAGATTTTAATTCGGGCAAACGAATTAATTAGAATTAATTCGTTAGCGATGTGAATAATGATTTTGCTAGGCGTAATCATTTAATTACGACGCAACGGAAAATTCGTTAATTTGGAATTAGCGAACCGAGCCCGGGATTATTTGCGAGCGCATTCGCATTTCGAATTCGAGTGCGGCACGTAAGTCAAATCAAGCGTCAAATCGCTAGTCACATCAACGTCAAATCATGTCACTTTGAGTGATGTGACAAGTGATTGATTGATTGATGTGATTGAGTGATGTGGTGGTTGTTGGCATTAAAAGTTTTACTTTTTATTAGCCAAATTTTTGGTATATTATTTAATAAAATCAAATACAAAAATAGACAACACACTTTTTACTCTTCTCTCTCTCCACTCTTCTTCATCTTCACGCCCAAAGCGGGCAATTTTCTTGCTTCTGGTTGACAGTTCTGCCGTGAACCAAGGGAGAAAAATGGGAAGAAAAGTCGCGATTTTGTGGCAAAATCGGGAGTGCTGGCACATTACGGGATCATGCGAAGGTGATAGGGAAGTCCACCCATGAGCCGGGAACCATTCGACGAAGCTCGAAGCTTGACGAAGGACCAAAACCGAGCCAAAAACAGTGGGATGTGACAGTTACTGCCGAGCAGTCCATGAAGGGCAGTGAACGTTTTTGTTGCCTCTGCGTCGCTCAACCGATCGATGTAAGTATTCTACGACTTCCTCGATTGTATTCACATATGTTCATGCTTGATTTGTGATCCTTGGGACCTTTAGAATCTCCAACAGGAGGTTCAGCTGTAGAAGATCCCAACTTGCACTTAAGGATGTTTATGGAGATCGCAGATACTATAAAGATGAATGGCGTTAGTAAAGAGGCTATCAAGCTATGCTTATTCTCATTCTCTTTACGGAATAAAGCGTGGGATTGGCTTCAATCAATACATACGAGGAGTATCATGACATGACATGATATGGCCACGAAATTTCTTCAGAGGTTCTTCCCACCAGCTAATCAGCTCAACTGAGAGTAAAAATCAGTATATTTAAGTAGCTGGAGACTGAGACTCTATATGAAGGATGGGAGCGCTTTAAGAATCTACTACGAAGATGCGACAACATGATTATGCAGATTGGGTCCAGATTCAGTTGTTCTATAATGGGCTGAATGGTTCGAATAGGACTATGGTTGATGCAGCAGTTGAGGGAGCTCTATTCAAGAAATCAGCTGAGGACGCCTATAATTTATTAGAAGAAATGGCCATTAACCATTTTCAATGGCCAAGTAAACGCGCTACGGTGACCAAAGTGGCTGGTATATATGAAATGGACCCTTTTTGTGGCACTTACAGCTCATATTTCCACCTTATATACTAAATTAACAGCCTTGACTAATCCACGAGTATCATCTATTGAATCAGCGACAGCTACAAATAAGCTGTTATTGGAAGGAAACTCGAACTTAGAACAAGTCCAATATGTGAAAAATTGGAACTTCAACAGCGATAGAGGAAATATTGTGCCTAACCGTTATCATCCAAACCTGTCATATGCTAATACAGAGAATACCTTGCAGCCTTCATCATGTTTCGACTATCAAAGAGCTGAGCAGAAAACTTCCTTAGAAGATTTCATGAGCACATTTGTTGCTAATACTTCAGTGAGGTTCGAGAAGAATGAGTCAAGGCTAGACAATATTGAGACACACATGGAAAATATTGGGGGTAATAAAGAAGTCCTTAGAAACACAGATTGGGCAGATTACTTCCTCCATGACCAAGCAGCAGTAAGGGGTATTTGGATAAACTGCCACAGTTGCCAATCTATCTTTTTCATGTCAAAACAGCTAGTGGATACAAAAGAAAAAGCTTCTATGACCACCATTTGGGTGGTTGCGTCTGGCTGAAGACGTTAAACTTAGCGCCAGCGGGGAGGCAACCCTAGCAATTATTTTATTATTATTATTATTATTTTTATTTTATTGTGTGCTATTTGTTTAATTATTCATTTTGCATGCTATTTATGTAGGTAACACGAGACACACAACACCCGCACAACCAAATTCTAACCAGCAGGAGTCTGATCAACTCCATGCACGGTAGTGTTTTTCCTCACTCTTGTTCTTTATATTTACCTTTCATTGAGGACAATGCAAGTTTTAAGTTTGAGGGTGTGTGCATGTTGTTTACTTGTTATTTATTTGTTTAAGTTAAAAACATTATTGTTTTTAGTCTTTAATAGTAAAACATAAATCCTATGATGATACTGTTTGTTTATGGGTGAAATTTTAACAAGGATAAGTGGCGTCACGGCGCCCAACTCTCAGCCAATATGTATGGAGTGAAGCTGAGGCGGCATCGCGACGCCAGAAGGTGGGCGTCGCGACGCTAGTTGATTTTTCTGGTTTTATGTTTTCTTCGTTTCCACTCTTCCCGCGTGCTTCCAATGCATCCGCAAGGTCCCAAAACATGTGTAATTGCTCCAAGATTCATGTTCTATTACTTCATAATAACAAAACATAAAATAAAATATAATTAAGATCAAATACATGATAATCAAGCTGAATTAGCGATGTTCAAAGTACATTTTCATGCACTATCACAACCCCCAACTAGCTTATTGCTAGTCTCTAGCAATTCAAGCGCAAAAAGAAAATAAGAACTAAACTAAATTAAAAAAAAATAAATAAAAACTATCTAAGTCACTTTTGTAGGGATCACGATTGCATTTAGCGATGCAATAAGCCTTTAAACCCCTAGGTGGCCTAGTGGACGAGTTATAGTCTCGTGAGGGCTTACAACGACGACACCCACAAACATCATTCAAAACATGCAATCATGCAAAAATAACAAAATAAAATTGTCCCAATAGTTACACATATTGTTGTCCTCAAAGAATGCCTAGCAATGAAATCAGAAAACCTTCAAAGTACTCAATGCAACTCAAATCCAAGTTCTTGAATAAATCATCTAAGTCAGACTCACAGTGTGTGTGTGTGTGTAAAGTTTCATTCACAGATCGACCCCTAGATAAGCCAACTCAATGATTTCGTTTAAAAATTGGGATCCGATAGGTCAAACCAACCTAAATATCTCAAATACGCTATGTAAGTGTCTTTCTTTGCTTAATATGGTATGATTTTTTTTCTCTTTTTCTTCTTTATTTTTATTTTCTTTTTAACACATATACCCTTTAAAGTAGCATTTCTCCTCATGGTGGTCATAACACTCGCCCATGGGTAGCTTCACGCTTATCGGTTATAGGTGGTTTAATTTCTTCTTTTTCTTTATTTCTTTTTTCCTTTTTCTTCCTTTTTTATTTTCTTTTATTTTTAACCATACCATACATCATAACAATGGAAAATCGGGATAGACATATAAGCAAACGGTCATTCATCGACATGTAATTTCTTCAACTAGTCACTTTGCCAATTACGTAGGTTCTTACTGGTAAAAATATGTAGTTAAGTGCTTACGAGTCTAACCTAGATCAACTACTCAAGGCGTCAGATAAAAGTACATTAAAGAACTTATCGTTTCTAAGATTTCATCCTAAAGCAAACAATATTCATAATTGGATTCATGCTTTACTATTAAGGACTAAAAACTAACATTCTTTTTAAATAACAAGTACATGCATACACCTCCACACTTAAAACTTCCATTGTCCTCAATGTAAGATAAATATAAAGAAAAATGAGTGAGGAACAACACTACCAGACATGAAGTTGATCATGTTCTTACTGGTGAGACTTTAGTTGTGCGGGCTGTGTGGGTTGTGCTAACACCTGCTTAAATACTCATGCAAATAATAAACATGCAATTAGCACATAATAAAATAAAACTAAAGTAAAGAAAACAAAAGAAATAAAATAAAATAATTGCAGATGCAAGGGTTGTCTCCCCGCTAGCGCTAAGTTTAATGTCTTTAGCCAGACGTAATCACTCAATTGTCATGGTGGCTTCCATGTAGCTGACCAAATAGTCATATATTATGTCTTCTTCGGTAGAACTTGGTAATTAAGGCATGAAAAAGAATTTATGGCTGGCTGCGACATTCTATCCATTGATCCCCCAGGGTCTACTAATGGTTGCAATGTTAGGCTGCACATAAGGAAAAATTGGCTCAACCACCTTTTTAACTTTCCAAGGATCATCTTTAAATGAGAACTAACTCTCATTTTCCTCCTTTTATGATTCTATGGGATTAGGTTCAGATTGGGAGGGTTAGATTCATGTGGTGTAAAGTCTGTCTCCGGTAAGATTGTGTTTATCAGGTATGTGTACCGACACTCATCATCATCTCGTGGTTGTTTCTCAACATGATAAATATTCACTTCCAGTGTATTATTCCCAAATGATATCTTCATGAGACCGTTTATGTAGTTGATAAGGGCATTAGTTGTAACAAGAAAAGGTCTACCTAAGATAAGTGTAATTTTTGACTCAGTGTTAACCACAGATTGAGTGTCTAAAATCAGGAAATCAACAGGGTAGTAGAATTTATCGATTTGAAGTAAAACATCATCAACTACTCCATGTGGTGTTCTAATAGAGAAATCATCTAATTGTAAAACCATTGATGGAATATGGCATGAGATTAACACTAGCACATAAATCTAATTGAGCTTGACCAAACTCATATATGCCAATGTGGCAGGTAATAGTAGGGCATCCTGGATCCTTGTATTTTGGTGGAGTCCCATGCTCAACTATTGCACTTGATTGTTCTGTCAAGAATGTAGTCTTCTTCACATGATGCTTTCTTTTGATGGTGCATAGATCCTTCAAAACCTTCGCATATGTGGGAACATGTTTGATCACATGTAATAGAGGAATATTAATATTTACTTACTTTAAATGTTCTACAATCTCACCATTAGGGTCTGTAGCTCTCGTAGTAGGCCTAAGAGCTTGAGGGAAATGTACTCTAACTGGAATATGTGGCACTTGTTCTTTCTGAGGTATATTAGTACTAATGTCTTTGGGGTCACCTATATTGTTAGAAGTGTCATGCAAACCTATCTCCTTACCACTCCGAGTGATTATGGCATTAACATTAGATACTTCATGATCAACATGTACCATGTGTTGCCCTTGCGGATTTGTTTGAGCTTGAGATGGAAATTTTCCTTGTTCTTGCACACTCAGGATATTAGTCAACTGAGAGACTTGACTCTTTATTTTCTTATTGTCTTCAACCACCTGAGCTATTAATGACTCAAACATTTGATTAGTTTTACTTTGGGCCTCTATAAATATGTGCACAGTATCTTCTAAAGAATTTCTAATAATGGTGGGTGTGGGATACTAAGGAGCACTGTAACTTCTAGGCTGTTGTGTTTGAGTGGGCTGTTGAGACTCATGCTTCCAACTAAAATTTGGGTGGTTCCTCCAACCAGGATTATAAGTGTCTGAATACGGTGTATAAGGTTTCTTATATATCCCTAAGGTATTACATTGTTCCTCATAAGTTTCCCTCATCTCACTATATAAAGGACACTCTTGGGCTAGATGGTCACTCCATTTACACATAAAAAAAAACCTTTGGGGTTCTAACTGGGCTATTGCATGCATAGTCTTGTCATCTTTGGCTTTTAAAGCTCCCATCTCTCTAGTCAATAGCTCAACTTGTGCTCTAAGATTATCATCTTCCCTAAAGTGGTGTATGCCACCGCTAGAAGAAATGGAACGTGTCCTATCAGTGCTATCGAATGTATTAGGTCCAGTCCAAGTGTGGGATTTTTCGGTTAGGTCATTTAAATATTCTAATGCCTCATCAGGGTCATTTCGTATAAACTCGTCATTGCACATCGTCTCAAAGAATTGGGGCTCTCTAGGGGTTAGACAGTCATAAAAGTAACTCACTAAGTGCCAACTCTCATACCCATGGTGAGGACAACTAGCTAACATCTCCTTAAACCTCTCCCAACTTTGATAAAAGGTTTCACTGTCTTTCTGGGAGAAAGTAGAGATCTGTCTTTTCAGGGCATTGGTCTTGTGGTGTGGGAAGTATTTATTAAAGAATATCTATGTCATCTCAACCCACGATCCTATCGAACGAGGTCTCGAAGAATACAACCAGCTTTTAGCTCTATCCATACGGGCAAAAGGGAAGAACTCAAGTCTAATTGTGTCTATAGCCTCGAATCGGTCATGAAAGGTTGCTACAACGTCTTCAAATTCCCTAATGTGCACATAAGGGTTCTCATTCTCTAAACCATGAAAGGTTGAGAGATATTGTATCCTTGCAGGTTTAAAGTCTATACGTGGTCCATTAGGGGAAAACATTATGTATGATGATGTAGCTGTGCGAGTGGGATGAATGTACTCCTCAAGAATCATAATGGGTGGTCTCTCGTAGTCACTCATGTTGTGTGTGCTAGATGTAGATGGTGTGGCAAAAATATTCTCAAATAGATTTTCTGAATCTGAATCTGAATCTTCAATTTTAGCAAATCTACCAAACCGATCCCTAAGTCTAGGCATGCACTCAAACACAAATAAAACAAGAAACAAAAATATAAGAATAAACTAAAAATCAAAACTAAAACTAAAATAAATAAATAAATAACTAAAAAATAAAATGGAACAAAATTATCGTTTTGTTGTTGACTAAGCAAACCTGTTCCTTTTGCCTGTAAACCGTCTCTCAGACAACGGCGTCAAAATTTGATTACTTCCAATGATAACCATTGCTTTGGTTGCCATGATTAGCCTTCTAGAAGCACATCTTCCTAATTAGGGCATACGCCATGTGGCCCTAATACTGGTTGACTTGTGATCTCATTTTCGTTCGTCGGGTCGGGATCCCGAGGAAGATGATATGAATCAAAGCCCTACCGTTAACTCTTTATTGGGTCAGGTTCACATGCAGAGACCTCATCAAGTCATATGTAGAGACCTCATCGTGTCAGGTCCCACAAACTCTCAGACAACCCCAAATCCCTCAATTCATGTGGTTGAGTCGGTATCTCCACCTGTTTCATCTTCAATATGTTCTGCCATTGGGAGAACTTCTCTGTCCATGTGGTCAGTTTTCCTGTCAAACTCCATCTCTTGTTGGACACTTGGGCCTTTGTCATATACTTTCGGTTAAGTACAATCTATATTCTACCTTCCTTCGGTATCTGGACCTTACTCGAAGTAATAGTCTTGAAAACTCGCCATCAACATTGGGGATTCTCCATTTTCATATACATGTAGGGAGAGAGTTCAAAAACAAAGATCCCAAGTTGGTTTGTTAGGTTTCAAGTATTACAAAGAACAAAAGAAGTACAATTGATAATCATTATGATATAGTCTTCAATATCATCATTTTAGAGAGAGAGAGAGGGGTGTCTTTGCAATTTATCGGAGTTGTGATGATCTACAATAAGTTTAGTGTGTATATGGGTATGTCTTTGTTACAAATTACTGCAGCTTAATTTATGTGATTTTCAATGACCCACCACCAGTCATTGAACTAGGTATCAAACCGTTATTAGGTTTCAATATGATTTGCATCAGAAGGAAGAATTAATAAGTATAATTTTTTTATGGTTGTGGTGCAATACAATAACCAAACCGAAAATAATATCTTTTGATGATTGATGCGACGTCGAGGTTATATTACTGTTGTTTTTGGTTGGATGATGATTATAATTTCTGAAAATCCTCTGAATTCATGAAGCAAAAGCACACGGCATGTTTCTAACTTTTTAACTCTTTCTCGTGAGTTCACATATATCTTATTTGTGAACTTTTGGAATTCCTATCTTACTATAACTCCTTTTTTTTAAAAAAAAAAATTAAGGAGAACACGGAGACCGGCCCCCGATTTGGTTCAGAACCGAACTGTCTGGTTCCAAAAGAATGTGGAATCGGAAACTGGAATCGGACCTGACGAATCCGGTTCAGTTTCAGATTTTTTTAATTAATTTAAAATTTTAATTTTTTAAAAAAAATAAAAATGGGAATTGAAATTTATTAATTTAAATTTATATTACATTAAATTAAAAACATAAACTAAAAATAAAATAAAAGAGCTTAAACTTAAATTTTTAAAAACTTAAATTGCCTACGTATCCTCTTGGGGTGAGAAGAATCAAATCTCACGTAATTCCATTATATTTTTTTAAATATTTTCCCATTATAATTATTTACTCATCATCATTATTTGTGCCTATTGTTGATCCTTCAATTCATGTTCCGCTTGCACTTGTAGATGTATCATCGAACAAGTCTTCAAATAATGATGATGAGTAAATAATTATAATAGGAAACTATTACTTCCTAAGCTGAAGACTTGTCCAACAACAACGGTGAAAACAAGTGTTGCCAACACTTCTTTAGCAATAATTGATAAAATATGATAGACATTTTGATGTCTGTTCCACCAGTCAAGTACTTGAAAATTTTTACTTACTAAACTTTCAGGAGGAAACTTGAAATTGGTTGATAAATAATTATCTAATTCTGGATTGTTAGTCATGATTTCCCTATATTTTTTATTTCGTTGTAGTAACCAACGATTACATATGCTAAGTCTTGAATGTATTACGGGTTCACTACTAGATTGTCTTGATGATTACAAGTTAAATCTACTGACATAATTATTAAATAAATCTATTAAATTAATTTTTTTTCCATCTATTATTTTTCTAACATTAATTTCATCATCTATTCCTAAAAATCATAGTAAGTTTGTAAGTCACTTTTCAAACTTTCTAATTTAAATATATGATCAAAAACTGTAGTATAAGATAAAATAATGAAATGTCTTTAAAATAAGTCAACAAATTTCTCTTCATAACAGTATTAACTTCAATTAAAATAATATCATTAATATTTTAAATTTTAGCATGCTCATATAGAGTACCAATAATATTCAAACTAAATAATACATATTTGTATTATTAAAAATATTTGAAATTTATTGTAGGAAAATTAAAACTACTAAAAATATTTGTTGCATCATTAAATTTTTTTAAAATTTCTAATTTTTTTTCACAAATATCTCATTGAATAGGCAAAAGTGTTATATGTTGAATATGTTGGGAAAAAACTACATAATACATCTTTGTATTGAAAAGCTTGAATTAAAAGAGAATAAATTGAATTCCAATGAGTTGGAACATCTCGTGAAAAATTTACCAATTTTTTAACCATTTAATTTATAAAACTTGACTCATTCTCTCCTAATATTAGAATATGACCAAATACAATTAATTGCAATCTTAATAAGATTAAAGTGATGTTCTAAAAAATTCAGACCATCTTAAACACATAAATTAAGGATATGAATGTACAACGAACATGAAAAAAATCAACCCCAAATTTGGTTGGCGTATTTATTTTAAATCTCTAATTGATGTAGTATTTACAAATATATTGTCAAAACCAATTGTTAAAATTTTACCTAATAAACCATATTCATAAAAAAAATTATTTTAATCATTCTATAAATATTTTACGCAGTATGATGCTCATCAAAAACTTTAAATACAATAAGTCATTTTTGTATGTTCCATGATGCATCAATCCAATGAGTGTGTTTGCCAATGATCACTCCAAATATATAAAAAAAAATAGAAATACAACCTTTAATATCTTTAAATATTTCATTTAAAATAATTTTACCATTTTTGTATAATTTAAAATTTTATCGTTTTGTTGTATTTCTAGACATTTTACAAGCAGAAGAATTTAAAACATTTCGAACATAATTAGTAAAAGTAATTTTTCACTAATACTTAAAGAAAGATGTCTCATACAAGTAAATTTAGCAAATTCTTCTCTATTTTTAGCATCAGAATATTAAAATAAATCTAAAGAACGCGTACCTATACCAGATTAAACGTGCGTGCCCATTTGAGTTTGTGTTGTATCAAGTCAAATTTCAGCGGCATGATGTCTATCAAAGTGCTTGTTCATATTGTCATAGCCTCCAGTAAATTTGTAAGATACACCACAATAGTTGCATATTGATCTTGGACCTTCATTTTCAATCTCGATTAAATGAAAATGAATTTTGAAAATATCGGAAGATCGAGACTTAACTTCTCTTATTTGTTTGTCGATACTTTGGTCGCTCTCTTGGATTGACACATTGGACATCGTGTTCTCAGATGAGCTTATCATTTTTTATTAATATTGAAGAAAAGCAAAATTAAATCAATAGGATAAATTGAAGATGAGAGAATTGAGAATGAGAGAATTAAAAAAAAAAATTTGAGGGAATTGAAAAATTGAGAATTAGTGTGTTGAAAAAATGAAGTATATAACTCATATTTATATATTTTTGTGATACATAAATTGTCCCTAAAACTAGCAATTTTATTAATGTTATTAAAGGTAATTTAGTAATTTCATATATTCATTTTATAAAAAAAAAAAATTAAAAAATTGGCACCAGGGAGTAACGGCTTACTGTTGCTTGTGTGGCATGCCCAACGGCTACTAGCCGTTGGGACAAATGGTTCTGGTTCGAACCGTTGAAATCGCCCAGTTCTTTTCAGTTCGGTTAGGGTAGAACCGAAAAAATCTGGTTCGGTTCTGGTTCTGGAACAGGAACCGGCAGATTCGTAGCGTTTCGGTTTCGATTCTCAACCGGAACCGCTGTCGGATCTAAGCACACGACATGTAGTTGACTGCACAAAATTTTTGCGCATAATACCAATATTTAGCCATATTTTTTTTTTTTACATAACAAAATATCGATTTTATACTGTGTATTCGCATGAAAAATCGTTCGGACACTCGCCTCTGGAAAGAGTTAATGTAATTATAAATCTTTAAGTCTTATTCTCATAGTATTTAGACATGATTTTTTACATTGAGAATAAGACTTAAAGATTATAATTACATTAAC
Organism: Zanthoxylum bungeanum; assembly: GCA_019454045.1. Taxonomy (NCBI): domain Eukaryota; kingdom Viridiplantae; phylum Streptophyta; class Magnoliopsida; order Sapindales; family Rutaceae; genus Zanthoxylum; species Zanthoxylum bungeanum. The sequence goes on along the minus strand of SKCR01041691.1, from coordinate 18,549 downwards.
TCTTTATTCAGTTACCCTATTATAAAAAATCAAACTCAATACTTACTTTATTGAATAGAGTGTATTGACTAACTGAATTAACACTTCCTTATATTTTAACTCTTATTTTGATTACTATTCAACTTCTTATTATATCTTTTTTATATTGGGTCGGACCATCCCATCATAAGCTCCCAATTCCAACAAACACATATTGTCGGTGACCCTCTTGCCTTACCTCTCTCCAATAATGGAGAGGCCAGCAATCTTTCAGGATTTTGGAGGGACACACAATGCATGGCTGGAGCAAGGCAAGGTGGATCAGATGCCAAGAAAATCATGCAGCTTCTTTGATATGACTATATATATATATGCGTGCCCATATAATCTTGTTATTAAAACCCTGCCAGCAATTCCAAAGAAACACAATCTAAACGTACCCCACACCTAGCTAGCTATATGATTATGAGCACATTCAATTAATAATACACCAGCAATTTATGTGTATAATGTGTTTAAGATAATCAATATATTGAAGAACCCTAAATTGATCCTGGTGTTGCATTTGAGTAAGAAAAAACTGGAAGTATATGTGGGTTCGGATCAAACTTGTTTTCTCTTAAAAGCAGTTTCTTTATTTTTGAAAAATATATATATTAAGGATGATTTAAGTCTCTTCATTATATTATTTCATTATAACGAATAAAAGAATCTGAATACTTATATTATTTTTATAGAAATTCATTTTCATTTGATAGATCACTACTGACTAGAGTCCATCTAGAGAATAAGGTATGTAAGATGATAGAACTATGTTTGAAACAAGGTCTTTAAACTAACAGAATCATGTTTGAAAACTAATAATTATATTTATTTTATATTTACTCATGCCACAATAACAAATCAAACACATAAGGCCTATTATGCATATTATGGATTTCTTGATCAAGTGAGTTAACACTTGATATCTTAAAAGCAGTTTATATAGCTTAAGCATGAAAAAACTAACAAGAAAATGGCACCATAACAGAAAATGATAATGATGATTAGGAGATACGAAATAAAAACAAGACCATTAAAAAAGGACTTAAATTCAGAATTAAGTTGAGTTTTGTAATATATTTTTTTTTATAAATTATGTTCGGTAGTTATTGGATACTAATTTATATGTAACTGGATCTTACTCGCGCATTAATAGTATTAAAAACCCATAATAGAAATATAATTTTTTTAAAAAAAAAATTATTATTCAATCTTCAACAAACCAAGGGAAAAAATCATCTCAAACCTTTCAACAGGAGTTCAATTCCTGCACTATCAACATCTGTGTGTGTGTGTTTAGCTAGCTGGGCAGAGAGAAAAAGAGAAGTAAAAACTAAACTGAATTTATAGTTCATATGTTATGGAAGACATCAAAATTAGCTGCTGTTAGATCTTCTGAAAGTGATGTTAATGGATAGCTAGTGAAATCTTCTGAGCTCTGAGTATGAAGCTGGCCTTGATCAAGCAACGAACATTGTGCCATTTCTTCGGATGTGATGATCCCATTCATCTGAAATTGATGAAACATTGAGTTTAATCTGTTCTCATCAGCAGTGTCCCACGAGAAAGCTGCTGCATTTTCCATGACATTGCTTACTTGAAATCCAGTACTGTAATTGGTCATATAATTTGAACCATTGCTAGAACTTTCCTTTGCCAGCTCTGATACATTTTTCTTATGATCAAAGGAAGTAAAACTTGGGATTGATGAAAATGTAAAGTTGGAATTTGTCTGGTATTGAGATATAAGATTAGAATCACATCCCATTTCACCAACACCATCTACTTGGAATTCAAAGCAGGCAAACGGATCATAGACCTGCTTATTATTCAAAATGCTACAATAAGATGAATCATCAGCAAGAAATGTTGGCTCCTGGCTTTTGAAAGTTGAAATAGTAGTTCTTGGTAGGTCTTTAGACTCTGGCATTTGCAAATCGTTAGAAACTTCTTTCACTTCAATATTATTTGTTATTGGTTTGTGGGTAGTTGGGTCAATGCCTTGCTTCATCAGCTTCTTCTTCAAGCTTGAATTCCATAAGTTCTTTATCTCATTGTCTGTTCGTCCCGGTAACTGTGCCGCAATCTGTGCCCACCTGAATTGCATAGAATAGAAATACGCAGTAAAAAATCAATTCACCATTGAAACCTAAAAATAAAAAAGACCTATTTAAAGATTTAGCAAGTACCTATTTCCAAGAACTCCATGGAGGCTAATAATGAGATCCTCTTCTTGTTGTGAGAACATTCCCCTTTTGAGGTCAGGTCTCAAGTAATTAATCCATCTCAATCTGCAGCTCTTTCCACATCTTTGCAAACCTATAAGAATTAATCAAATAATTAGAACATTAATTATCATCATCATTCTATTTAAATTTATTACAAAATCATCCTTTAGTATGAAAATTAAATATACCAGCTAGCTTAGGAACTGAACTCCAGCAGGCAACACCAAATCTTGTAATGTAATTGTACAGTTTCTCATCTTCTTCGGGTGACCACAGCCCTTTCCTTAACTTTTGCTTCTCAGAACAAGAATGGCGTCCCATTTTTTTTCAATGTAATTGAATTGAAAGACTGTCTATATTAATCTAAAAGTAGCTTGCTAGCTAGCCAATAGCGTGATATCACTCCAATGATTCAAAGGTGGTGGGTTCAGAAAAATGAAGAATAATTTTTGATGATTTAAAGACAATGGGGATCACTAAATCATGCTTAGAGTTGAAGTTACAGAGAGAGATCGAAGGGCTTGCTGAGGAAGGTTAAGCAATCAAGTGGATTTGGTGCTAGCTTCTGCTTTTCTGCATTGGTTTTTAAGGTAACTCTATCTCTAGAAAATGTATATTATTGATCATTTACATGAAAACAACTCTATAAACGTGTACTTATGTAAAAGTTCTACGATATCATTATGATATTATATTACTCATGCATCAATCTAATAATATATTATTATGCGTGTTAAAATATTGTCGAAATTCATGGGCCTAACTCAACACAAAAGCCAACTTAAGAGTTGAGGGTCGCCCAATGTTTATATTTTGTGTTTAATTGTTTATCTCAGCCGATGTAAGATATTTTCCTCAATACTCCCCCTCACGTGCAAACCGGTCTTTTGCCTGGTTCATGTCACGTGGACAGGTAGTGTGAGCCCACTCGTGCATGAGTGTGGCTCTGATACCATGTTGAAATTTATGGGCCTAACTCAACCCAAAAGCCAGCTTAAGAGTTGAGAGTTGCCCAATGTTTATATTTTGAGTTTAATTGTTTATCTCAGCCGATGTGAGATATTTTCCTCAACAAATATTAAAAAATAACGAAGAAATAATAGTTATATTTAATACAATTCATATATAATATACTTATTAGTAAGTTATACCAAGTCAATCTTATCTCCATTATATTAAAGAATTACTCGTATTTATGACTAAAAATAATATCGGTGAATATAAAAATATATATATTTAAAAAGAACTCGTGTTCTAATCAGGATCCGCTCTGAGATTTAGGTGATCATACACGAGCTCCTAAAAATGAAACAATTATCATAGAAAAACATGCACAATTTTTTGATGTTTCCTTATTATTCTTAACATATATAGAATATATAACAATGAATATGAGTGAAATGAGAACGAGAAAATATATCATATCCTTAAAAATCTATTAAATCTATATGTGAGTGTTTTGAGCTAACAACTCTCAAATCCAAATCATTAATATTGCCCCTTTGAATAAAAAAAAAAATGAAATGGGAAATTGGATGGTGTCTCTCATTTTATCGTCACTTGCTTATTTTCTTTCTTAATTAAGCCCAACTGCCATAGCATTTCATCAAGAATTTTATGCCATTATATTCAAAAACTTTGGTTAATATACTCAAATAATCAAATTGTTTTTTTTTTACATAATTTGGTAAAAGCATTTGACAATTGCTTTTTCATAGAGCATTTGCGTGATCTATTTTCACACAAAACATTCATTTTTATTTTTAAGGCATGCATGGATTGCCAGTTTTTCAAGAAATCTTTTTGGTGCCATACCCACCAAAGGAAAAAAAATTCACAGGTCACTTTCCCACGTGAGAAATTTCTAAGAAAATCTTCAAACGAATCTTGAATCGCCTCATGTTTTTCTTATTTTACTTCTTTCAACGAATTTTTTTCCTTTTTTTGCTTACCATTTACTAAACATAGCTTAATGCATTTAGTCAAATAATTTTATATTCTTCCTAATTGATTAATAAATATATAATGCGTGGAATTATATTAAATATAATTATTATTAATTTAGTTTTTTTTAATCATTTTAACCTGTGTGATGAGATATTATTAAATTATTATATGGTAACATGGTACCATTTTTACATAGCAGAATTTTACCTCAAAGCTAAGTTAGAAAATACTAATTAAATTTCAATAAGGGTTGTAGATACATTTTATCAAGTAATAAGAAATCTTTTCGACTGTATATCAAGGAAGATGGTCTAAATAAGACAATTATTTTTTTTATATATACCTCTTCTTGTGTATAAAACGTTTTGCTTTTGTATTTTTTGTATTTATTTTTTGGTGTGTGTATAAAAGTAGCTCCACGACCCATTGCTAAAAAGGCATTGAACTAACTTACTTTAAAGATGATAGCAAGTAATCATTGGATTGGATTTCATCAAAATCTCATTTTATTATGCTTTATCTTTTATGCCAAAAAATAAAATGTTAAAAAAATAAACTGATCTTCTGTTAAACATTAATAAAACGTTATAAATAGTAAAAAAGAATTATGCCATAAAGTTGATTTGGTTGCTTTTCATACTTGCTTCGACATAATTATATGACTATGCATGTATATATAATTGAGTTGATTCGAATGAAAAGATAGCTTTAATCCATATGCATTCTAATATCATTGGAGTTGGAGCAAAATCACATCACACCACACATTGTTTTGTATTTTTGTATATATACGATTTTATTAACCGTACAGGGGTAGTCTTTGTGACAATCGCACAGGTCGCTGATTGGGGTTCTTAAATATAAGTTAAAATTAGGAAATCTTAATCTAAGTACTTAGTTTTGATAATCGAATTTTGATAAATTAAATTATTATTGTGAAACAGATATTTAATCAAATCATAGGATAATGTGATTTTATATTTATTATCTTAATTTATAATTATGGGTCATATATTTTAGAAAGTCAACTAGGGTCACTTTCAGACGACATTGAAGACTCTCTTACATCTTCTTCAGGTCTAGTCGACTGGAGATTGTCTCGGACCTTCATCTGGTCAAGTCGACGGGAACATTTCCCAATATCCTCGTCGATTCAGGTTGAAAACTTGGACCTTCATCTGGTCCAGACGAAATTGAAGACTTTCATGGTCCTTCTTCAGGTCTAGTCGACAGTGGACCAGTCGACGAGAACATTCCCCATGACCCTTGTCGGGTCAGGATGAAGACTTGGACCTTCTTCTAGTCCAGTCGACAAGAACATTCCCCAAGACCCTCGTCGAGTCAAGTTGAAGCCTTGAACCTTCATCTGCTCCTGATAACATTGAAGACTCCCCTAGACATTCTTCAAGTCTAGTCGACTGGAGATTATCTTGGACCTTCATCTGGTCCAGGTGACAAGAACATTCCCCAAGACCCTCGTCGGGTCAGGTTGAAGTCATGAACCTTCATTTGGTCCAGAAGACGTTGAAGACTCTTCTGGACCTTCTTCAAGTCTAGTCGACTATAGATTATCATGGACCTTCATCTGGTCGAGTAGACGAGAACATTCACCAAGACCCTCGTTGGGTCAGGTTGAAGCCAAGACCTTCCTCTAGTCCAGAGGACATTTAAGACTCCCCTGAACATTCTTCAGGTCAAATCGATTGGAGATTATTCTGGACCTTTATCTGGTCCAAATGACATTGAAGACTCTCATAGACCTTCTTCAGGTCTAGTCAACTGGAAATTATCTTGGACTTTCGTCTAGTCCAGTCGACAGGAACATTCCCCATGACCATTGTCTGGTTAAGTTGAAACTTTAAACATTCATCTAGTCCAAACAACATTGAAGATTCTTCTGAACCTTCTTCAGGTCTAGTTGATTGGAGATTATCCTAGAGCTCCATCTGGTCCAGTTGACGGGAACATTCTCCAAGACCCTCGTCAGGTCAGGTTGAAGCCCTGAACCTTCATCTGGTCCAGACGACATTGAAGACTCCCTTAAATCTTCTTCAGGTCTAGTCGACCGGAGATTATCATGGACCTTCATCTGGTCCAGTCGATGAAAACGTTCCCTAAGACCCCATCGGGTCAGTTTGGAGACATAGACCTTCATCTGGTCCAAATGATATTGAAGACTCCCCTGGACCTTCATCAGGTCTAATCGATAGAAGATTATCCTGGACTAGTCGACAGGAACATTCCCCATGACCCTTGTCAGGTCAAGATGAAGACTTGGACCTTCATCTGATTCAGTCGACGGGAATATTCCCTGAGACCCTCATTGGGTCAGGTTGAAGTCCTGGACCTTCATCTAGTCCAGACAATATTGAAGACTCCATATGACCTTCTTCAGGTCTAGTCGACTGTACATTATCATTGACCTTCATTTTGACCAGTCAACGAGAACATTCCCAATATCCTCATCGGGTCAAGTTAAAGCTATGGACCTTCATCTGGTCCAGACGACATTGAAAACTTCCATGGACCTTCTTCAGGTCTAATTGACTGGAGATAATCATAGACCTTCATTTGGTCCAGTCGACAGGACATTCCCCTTTACTTTCATCTGGTCTAGTAGATAAGACATTCCATGTGACCTTCGTCGTGTCAGGGAATCCCCTGGACCTTCATCTGGTTCAGTCGGTGTAGTGTGACCATCATCTGGTCTAAAAAATACTCGTGCTTCATATGACATAAGAACTTCATACGATATACTTGTGGAATACTTTCCAAGCTAATGACTCTTTGACTTATAGAGTATGAGATAAACTTCACATGCCAAATTTGGGCTAGGGACCCAAACGATATTGCACTTCTTATGGCCTTTACATGGCCCACAAGTAACATTATGGGTTATTGTCGAGGCCCAGCTAAAATGGGTTCTAGACTCCAAGTATCAAACCTCCACATTAGACTTGTAGGCAAGCCCCCGGTCCATGTCCCCAATGGTAAGAGGCACATACGACCTAAAGGCCTCCAGAAGTCCATGTGACAGGCCTCAAGCACGCCTTAACGATGCAACACGTTATCTCAGCTAACGCCACTCGGACAGTGACCCAATCAACACTGTCTCATATTATCCGATGTCTCAATAGACATTGTCCGCTAGTCTACACGCGACTAATTCATTCTTAATAAGGAAACTAATTATTTGGATCAAGACTAACTACCTACAAACATGGTGGTATAATTCAAGTGCAATAGGGATTACACATAATCTTGGAAATTCTAAGCACTCCTAATTCAGTCCCTACTTTACTACCATTTCTTAAATAGGATTGGAATACGACACTTCTAATGAATCCTAAACCGACTAAAGGGGTTACTTCACAGCCTATAAAATGATAGGAGTCCAAGTGATTGATTCATTCAAACTTTTGCTCTTACACTCGAGTTCTCAAAGCATACACAACTCCTTAAACACATGAAACCTACCGCCCTCACGGTAACTAATGAATGTCAATGTAACTCATAGCTTTGCTCTTCCCTTTCTTTCTGCTCGTCATCATTACTAAATTGAACATCTGAATGCCTACGATATCCATCACATCAATGGGTAGTTACTCCACGCTCACTTTCTTTTGTTTTGCAGGATTTCTTGTGCCCCTATCATAAAAATTCCCGATTGTAGGCCGGATTTGAAATTCAACGTCTAAAAGTTAGATACAATTACATATCCTAGAATGTCTTTAAAAATTACTTAATATTAGCCCAAGACTCGTGCTTTAAGCGGGTAGAACTCATCTTTGATTTCTATTTGAGCTGCTTTGAAAATCAAAATGCTATTTAGATTCTTGATCATGTAAATTATGGAAATTTCACGTGTTGTACTTATTGACAGATGATTTTCGTCCCATGGGTAGTTTCGAGATAACACACCCGAGACAACATTCTCTCAACCTTGAATTTATTTGGTTATGGGATGACCGAAAATAAATTTGGCAAAAGGTAATAAAAACACACAGATTGACAAGAGAGTTTTAACGTGGTTTGGCGGAGCGAATCCTACCTACGTCCACGGGCACAGAACGGTGGGGGTTGTTTTTATTGCCTGAACTAACTCGGACGACCTATTTTGAGTGAGGTCCGAATGAGGCCGAGCAGTTTAAAGAATTATACAAGTAGTGTTTATTCTCTTTTGTTACAAGTTTTATTATCGCCTAACAAATGAATCTAACTTTGCTTTATATACTCAGGAATTACAACACTGTTCCCCCAACTTGGTGACGCTTATCGCGTGGTCTCCGACTGATTGACGGGCTCTCTGCCCCAAGACTGTCTTCGTCGAAAGCAAACATTCCGTCTGACGACCTATCACATCACTCTGTTTTCTCCAATGTCGCACGCAACAATAATGGTGCCAACATGTAAAGTGCTTTTGAATAATAACACGTTTTGGAGGGAAACATTCAACAACTCTGATCTTTTGTCAGTCTTCAAGAGTTCGTCCAAGTGATCTACCAAGCTTCTCAAACTGTTTCCGCCCTGACCCGAAATGTCCGAGCTCATCCGCTGGTTCCAGGGGACAAGGCCAAATCAAACCGAGCTTCTGGTCAAATGTGGTCGGCCTCGGCTCTGAAGTAGTCGGTCCCTGAATTCCACACCATGCTATATCCTCTGGTCGGTTATGTTCAAGAGACTTGATCCGATCCCTATGTCTGGCTGAAGAAAAACTACTATCCTCTGACCATGGTCTTCTTGATGAGGAGAATTTCTTTTTATGCCCTTGTCGAGCTGTTCTGAAACCTTAGTTGCAGAAAACCCCATCAACATATATCCACTAGTTCTCGGTTCTAACGAGTGTACGAGTTGGTGCCGGGAACTACAAAAAACTGAAGTGAACCGATCAACTAACAGGTGTTCCGACTCAGAAGTAAAACAAAGAACTTTAACGAACCTTGATTAAACCATCATCGGTCGTGCCCAAGAGCTCGGTCAAAAACATGCAGATTTCTTGTGGCAACTTCCCAATTTGAGCCAAATCCCTCTTTTACTCTTATGGTAGTCGTCCCTCGAGAATCGCAAGCCATCAAATCTTCATAAATGCCTGTCAAATCAACTTTTAGGGTTTTAAATCAAGTGTGCCACTTGTCAAGAGCCCATGGTCTTCTCGCCAAAAACTCGAATCAACCGACCGTTCTCGAGGTAGCCAAAGGTCTCTTAATCTCAGCCGTTCATTCCAAACTGATCAGACAGAGTCTGAAGGCGACATGTGGCACTCATCCGAGGACTTTCCCAAATCGACGGCTAAAAACACTATGTGATGACTATAAAGATATCGAGCAAAGCCTCTTCTTCTCTCTTTTACGAAGATCACAACTCTCAAACTGTAGAAGTTCATTCGCTTGTGAGACCAGCAAACTTCTGACCGACCAGACCAAACGCCAACTCTTCTTCCCAATCCAAGTTTATGCTCGACCCATCTCTACTTATTTACCGTATTTTACCATTGTTGCTTGATGCTTTCGGACTTTCTATCTGCTGTTGCTTGTTTTTTATTTTTCTGTGTTGTGGATTATGTCTCGAATTTGGTGTCGGGTGTGTGGTATATGTGTTTTCTGGTTGAAGGATGGGTAGTGGGGTAGGATGCATGTATCTCGGGCTTTCTAAGTGTTATGTTTGGTTGTTTGTGTTTATGGAGAGACTTGTTGTTTATGGTTATTGCTATGGCGTTTAGAGACTGTAGTCCTAGGTTCCCGGTAGTCAACCTATTATGCCTTAAACTGACCGCCGAATGACCTTGTTATTCATAACGACTGTCAGGAATGTCTGACGCTGAATCCTCTTCTGCCAAGCCTATAGAAACTCAACATCCTCACGCTGAAGAATCTTCCTCGAGCTCGGGGACACCCATCATAGAGGATTTGGATACTACCCCTACCCCCTATGAAATAGAAAATGATTCATACCATCACAGAATTCCCCATAAAGACCTCGAGCCGGAAGAACTGGGCAGTTCGGCCTTGGACATGAATACAAGAGATACATTGTGCGTGCTTCATCAGCAGTATGAAATCTCGATCGATATAGCTATTGAGGTCCCTGGCTCGTGTGATCGTGCAAGCCAACCTGGCGAGGGCTCGAGCGCCATTCTTCCTTCCTTCTTCGAGTGCGATCTTCGGCTGCCCATTCATCCATACTTTGCAGGTATGCTGGCCAGAATGGAGATTGATCCCTACTAACTGAACTTGAATAGCTGGAGAATTATGGCCGGCCTGCATATGATCAGAGAGGCCACTTCCCACCTTGTTCCGGCATTCAATGAATTGGCCGACATAATTCCTCCTGAGGAGATCCCGAAATACGAAGATGTCTCTTCTGATGACGTGGTGACGGAGTTTTGTTCCCAAATGGCCAAGGTAATAAACTTCATGTTCCGCCCTGTCTCTTTACTTGGCTGTTGTGCTGACTTTTTTCCTTTTCTTCTTGCAAGAAAATTATCTTATAGCCAAGAACAAAGACATTCTCATGAGTCTTCTATATGAAGAAGGCCAGACTCAGAGGCTTTAGAGTCAACTTTCAGAAAGGGAGGCCGAGCTGGCTAAAAAGGATGAGAAAATAAAGACTCTGGAGAGGGTCATGGATGAGACCCTTAAACTGAATGAATCTATTCAGATTGCGGCTAACCTGGCAAAGAAGAATGTCGAAACTGCCAAAAATGACTTGGAGGCTGCTCAGGCTAAGAGTAAACGCCTGGGGTGGGAGGTGGGCAACACCGAAGCCAAGCTGAGGATTACGGCTGAAGAGAGAGATCAGGCTCAGGATGAGCTAAAAATGAGAGAGACCGATCTGGAGAGGAGGGAGGCTGAACTTCAAAAGTGGAAGGCTGCACTAGAGGGAGAGCTGGAGAGTGCTCAGCTCAAATGGATCAGAGATTGTGCCGAGATTATTCCAATTCTGATGTCCGGGGTTAACATGGAGCCGATCCACGTATCCATCCGCTTTTGTAAATGAGAACTTTCTGCGGATGAGGCCCGAGAATTACTTGCCCTCCCTTCGGATGAAGTCCATGATCCAGATCCCATTTCAACCGTGCACATGTCTCTGTCACCTGAGGAGGTCCAACCTGAGGCTCCTGCCCTTGAAGTACCTGAGGCCGAAGTTGCAACCTCTTTCTTCCCAAACTGAAACTGAGGTGCCTCCCGTCGAGCCTGTACCAGCTACCCAGCCATCCAGACCCGACCAAAAAGAAATAGTTGCCCCTATGCGGGCCGATTAGTGGGGGTGACCCAAAAGGGAGCCTCATGTAAGTTCAAACAGTATACTTCTTTTTGTAATGATAATCATAACTCTTTCTTTAACACTTATCATTGAATGCTTCATGTTCTACTTTCCATACTTGGCTTATTTTGACTTCAGATTTTTTGACTTGCCCTTCCAAATCTCAATATGACCTCGCGCCCGATCAATTTGAGTCAGACCTCGAGGTGATAATATGACCTCGCTGGTTCCAGGGGACAAGGCCAAATCAAACCGAGCTTCCGGTCAAACGTGGTCGGCCTCGGCTCTAAAGTAGTCGGTCTCTGAAGTCCGCACCATATCGTATCCTCTGGTCGGTTAGGTTCAAGAGACTTGACCCGAGCCCTATGTCGGGCTGAAGAACAACTACTATCCTCTGACCCCGATCTTCTTGATGAGGATAATTTCCTTTTCTGCCCTTGTCGAGCTGTTCTGGAACCTTAGTCGCATAAAACCCCATCAACAGTACTGTATATTATTTTCTTTGAATGTACGTTTTGTGAATTCTTTTTTTAATGCTCTAGATCATATGCATTAAAGTATTAGGCTTACTAAAAAAAATATCAAAATTTAACATTGGGTACGTTTGAAGTAAGCTTATACTCAAGTTTTGTCCTCAAGGGGTGTGTTTTGGTGGTGTAGAATTCGGGATCTCACCTTGAGGTCCTGATCAGTTCGAATCCAATAAATTCATTTTTATTGTAAAAGTTTATGACAGCATGGAGTTTTACCTGCTCCACTTAAGCCCGGAATGGGTGGTTTGGCGGTGGGTTTCCAACTATTTTTTTTTTTTAAAAAAAAAGACCTATTAACTTTGCCTCATGTAAAGGTTTTGAAGTACAATTGTTATTTGATTATAATCAACACCATATCATGAGGCTATGATAAACTAGTAGCACCTGAATTTAACATGCATACCTAAAGTGCTAGAACTAATATAATTTTCATGTAATTGCATGATAAACACGAGTATGCTCAAATTTAGACTGGCATTTTATGTACGAGTCTACTAATTTTTTAGAAATACCGTTTAGGTTATTTTAATTAAATATATTAGTTCAAATAAAATATAATTTTCATTTTATTTGTTTATTAATTTTTTAGTTCTGCAACAATCCTCCCAAGCCTACTAATTCAATCTTCGACCTCATTAGGTACGTACTACACTTGCATAATTCTTTTATTCTTCATAAGTTTAAGAATTACAGTTTAGGTTATTTTAATTAAATATATTTTAGGTTTAAGAAATACAATGTAAGTTATTTAATTAAATATATTTTTAATATATAATATATTTTAGGTTTAAGAAAGTAAATAATAATATTCTATAAGAAAAGAAAAACGAACTTGCCACTTCATAGAGTAGAAATATATTGAACTTTCATATACAGATAAAGATATAGATATAAATTCGTTTGGTAATAGGTTTTTTTTGGTAATATGAGATTATAATATTTTTTATAATTGTAATAGGTTTTTTTTTTTTAATATTTTTAATTTATTTTAATAATATGTCTTATTATTAGTTGTTTCTTATTTTAATAAGTTTATTAATTTATTTTTATAATTTAATACTAAGCTCTCAAGTTGCGTATTGACGAAGCTTAAAAATATTTAACTTATTTATATATATATACACACATACATACGCATGTGTTTCTGTATTGTAATATATTTTTTATTTTAATTAGATATCATAATATATCTAATTATTATAATAAATAAGGCTTATAAGTCTAACATTCATGTATGAGTAAGCTCAGATTTAGACAGGCAATTTATGTCTAAATTTTTCTGCCTTTAGTTCTGTAATTGTTTTCTCAAGCCTACTAGCCCAATTTTCGAGCTCAACAGGTACCATACTTGCATAATTTTTGCATTCTCCATAAGTTTAAGAAATATAATGCAAGTTATTTAATTAAATATATTTTTAATATATATATTATGTTTTAGATTTTATTTTTTTGTGTCAAGTGTGATATTCAATTATTCACTATATTTGAAATATAAAAATCATAATCATAATTATACTTCTCCTCAATTTTTTTATTATTATAAGAAAATATCATTTAAATTTTATTCAACCTTCTACGGACTCACGTTATAATTTAATGACGCGTTGAGAGGCAGTTAAATATTTGATTAATTTTAAGAAACCGGTGGAAGATTACTATCAAAATGGAAGATTTTTATTTTATTTTATTTATGTTAGGTCATTTTCTAACTTTTATCATTTGTTGACTTTTATATTGTGACTGGAACTTAATATCGTATGGGATATTAATAGCCTATATATTTGTAGCTCAAAACCATCTAGAATTCCTGTTTTTTTGTTTACTTTATTTGGGATTTTACATTTCGTATTTATTGATGGGGTTAAATGAGTCAATTTTTTAGAGAAAATAAAACGATTTATTTATGTTTAGAATTTAAGGACGGTATTGAGTTGTCTTAATTTCAGAGGATCATAGGCAAATTTTTAAAATATAACTCATATATAAATATCATATTATATATTTGAAATTTGAAATTTTTTTAAATTTGATGCTCTAATTTTAAATTATCAATCAGTTGTCTGTGTTGACGGTTTACAAACCACCTATAAACTATAGATAGAAGAAAATGTTATTTGTCATAGAATGTGGTGTATGGTTGATTTTGAGTGTCTGAGATGAGTTTCAAAGTCATTGTCAAGAAAAAAAAATATAAAAAAAAATTTGATAGAGAATCATATAAAGATGTAATTCTTATATGTTACCAATCAATGTCACCATGCAATGTACAAATATCAAAGGGTCAAATAATTAATTATGTGACGCATATATGATGAGAATCAAGATGATCATGACGTATACAAATGTAAAATTATTATGTTATCAGAATTAGGTGGTCGCATAAAATCTCATAGTTTAAGAAGGTAATATTTTTTAGGCATATTTTTAATAAAACTCTAATTATATTAATTTAATTTTTTAAGTCACATATTGTATGATAGAAATGTCTTAATTTTGTAGGAATCTCATATATAATTAGCTATCAAATTAATTATTATCTTAAAATTAAGATATAACAAATCTTGTGAACTTATTTAAGGGTTCTTTTGACAATTGCAAATTTCTTGATTATTGATTTTTTTTTCTTAAAGAGTAGTGATAGATATATTTCTTGAGTATAAAAAGGACTATAGAATTTTAATTTTAAATCAATCAGAAGAGGTTGTGTCATATCTCAGTATATTCGGGGCGTGACGGGTATAAGACGATCTTATTGCCTTCATAAGCCTCTGAACTAAACATGCATAATATGAACATAACATGTGCACACATGTCAAAACATAATTGAACCTGTACATGCATAATGTGAGTCTGTGCTATTATAATTCACATTTGTAGAATGTGCAAATATATGATGTAAACATTACACATAAACTGTTTGAAATATCTTAACATGACTCTTATACATTACGTCATGCGGCCTCATGGCCAAAACAACAAAATAAGATAAATATCTGAAAATGGACCTAGGGCGTGGACTCCTGTAACTGCAGCTGGCACCATCCTCTCCAAGCTGTCAAATCTGACAAGATGGAGCTTCACCTAGATCGACTGTCAAAGAGGTCCTACAACCAAAAGTTGTGGGGGGAGGGTAAGTTGTTTGGACGACCTAATAAGTGAACACTAAAAATAAACATGGTATAGATAGTTTTATTAATCTACTTAAGCATAAATCGAGCATTTCTGATAAAACATAAATTGATAATAGTTGTAACTGTAAAACATCGCCAATATTGTAACCTATGGGTATAAAACCTACTTACCAGGCTCTAGCTGTGTAAGCAGGGAAAAACTGAGTTGTAGCTATAATACTCTAAGAGAACTTATCTAAAACCATTTGACATGTTGAACTGAGCGTACTTGAGTCACTATGCTGAGGAAATTAAACTATACTGGCGTTTGAAAATATTTTATTCTTACATAACAGAGAATAAAGAAAGTATAAAACATATATCATAAACTTGTTAAATCATGAAAACATAGGTAAGTTGGAACATGTTCTTTTAAATCTGAAGTTCGATAAAACATAAAGAAAAATCTTGAGCTATAAAAACACATAGAGTTGTAAGCATAAAATGTATAGCATTTACTCATGAAAGTTGGGCCTGATCCTACTGCTCGTGGGTCACACGGAATCTTGATAGAGAATCATATAAAGATGTAATTCTTATATGTTACCAATCAATGTCACCATGCAATGTACAAATATCAAAGGGTCAAATAATTAATTATGTGACGCATATATGATGAGAATCAAAGATGATCATGACGTATACAAATGTAAAATTATTATGTTATCAGAATTAGGTGGTCGCATAAAATCTCATAGTTTAAGAAGGTAATATTTTTTAGGCATATTTTTAATAAAACTCTAATTATATTAATTTAATTTTTTAAGTCACATATTGTATGATAGAAATGTCTTAATTTTGTAGGAATCTCATATATAATTAGCTATCAAATTAATTATTATCTTAAAATTAAGATATAACAAATCGTGTGAACTTATTTAAGGGTTCTTTTGACATTGCAAATTTCTTGATTATTGATTTTTTTTTCTTAAGAGTAGTGATAGATGTATTTCTTGAGTATAAAAAGGAGTATAGAATTTTAATTTTAAATCAATCAGAAGAGGTTGTGTCATATCCCAGTATATTCGGGACGTGACCGGTATAAGACGATCTTATTGCCTTCATAACCCTCTGAACTAAACATGCATAATATGAACATAACATGTGTGTCAAAACATAATTGAACATGTACATGCATAATGTGAGTCTGTGCTATTATAATTCACATTTGTAGAATGTGCAAATATATGATGTAAACATTACACATAAACTGTTTAAAATATCTTAACATGACTCTTATACATTACGTTCACGTCATGCGGCCTCATGGCCAAAACAACAAAATAAGATAAATAACTGAAAATGGACCTAGGGCGTGGACTCCTATAACTGCAGTCGGTACCATCCTCTCCAAACTGTCAAATCTGACAAGATGGAGCTTCACCTAGATCGACTGTCAAAGAGGTCCTACAACCAAAAGCTGAGAGTGTGGGGGGAGGGTAATTTGTTTGGACGACCTAATAAGTGAACACTAAAAATAAACATGGTATAAATAGTTTTATTAATCTACTTAAGCATAAATCGAGCATTTCTGATAAAACATAAATTGATAATAGTTGTAACTATAAAACATCGCCAATATTGTAACCTATGGGTATAAAACATACTTACCAGGCTCTAGCTGCGTAAGCAGGGAAAAACTGAGTTGTAGCTATAATAGTTTAAAAGAACTTACCTAAAACCATTTGACATGTTGAACTGAGCGTACTTGAGTCACTATGCTGAGGAATTGAACTATACTGGCGTTTGAAAACATTTTATTCTTACATAACAGAGATTAAAGTACATATAAAACATATATCATAAACTTGTTGAATCATGAAAACATAGGTAAGCTGGAACATGTTCTTTTAAATCTGAAGTTCGATAAAACATAAAGAGAAATCTTGAGCTATAAAAACACATAGAGTTGTAAGCATAAAATGTATAGCATTTACTCACAAAGTTGGGCCTGATCCTACGGCTCGTGGATCACACATAACCGGACAGAAAATCCTGCATAGAATATATAAAGCGTATGTTCAAGGTACCGTTAACATGTGAGAAAGAGTATGTTCAATTTAATCATGCTCATGGATGATGTATATACTACGTTGGCGAGGAAGCTAAAAATTTCTATAACATCTAAAGCCCCCTCGAAATACTATCCTACTAAGCTATTAGTGATTCAACGTAAGTCGAGACATTTACCTCAATGAATTGACACAAAGGCATAATGACCTAGCTAATATTGTCAACAACACAACAAGATATCTTAACCCCTTTGGCTGAAAACGTGTGAACAAGTCATATCTATATATTTAACAACCTTAACCTTCACAAGGCAACTCTATCAATGTCATCGATTATCATCATTCAAGGCAATACTCACCACCACAACATCGCCGCTTATGGCCAAAGCAAACACTCACCACATCACCGCAAATCCAAGCTACAACATGCTCACAATTCCAATAACACACCAAAATAAGGGTGAAAATTCGCTATTATCCTTAGGTTCTGACCCTATGCGGAATTACAAACAATAAACAGGACAAGTCATGTTACTGTTACTATGGATGAATAACGGGCAACCACAATAACCAACAATTAATTATGCTGTAAATATAAAAACAATAATAATAAATTAAAGCAGCAAATTAAATCAAACCACACAAAATCAACACAATAATTTTGGTGACGAAGTGGAAAACTCTTGCGAGTAAAAAACACTCTGGGTATAAGCTACCACCTGAATCCACTATATAGAGAAAAACTTACAGCGATGGTCAAGACCTATGGTGGCAACTCCACCGACTCAAGTACCTCAATACTGCAAGAACTCAAGGAAACTCATCAAGCCTGCGACCCACTGTTTTCTTCAGAACCTCTGAAGTCTCTGAGTAGATTGTATCACCTTTGACGCCGGAACTCCGACTACCAAAACTCCTCCTAAAGAACTCTAAAGGATTAGGGATTTTGGGTTAAGTTATGTTGAAGGTTTATCAAAGAAACATTCACACCATTAATGAAGAAGACAAAGAGATAAGAAGTCTTCAATGGTGGAATCAAAGAGAGTTGAAAGCTTTGAGAGTATTTAGCTCAAGGAAAATATGTTTCAACTACCGGGGAATGGCGGCTACAAGTTATATTTATAGGTATGGTGAAAAGCTAGGGTTTTTCAAAGTGAAAAGGGCCAAAAACGCGTTCAGACCGCAGTCGCGTTCGAACGGTTACTATAACGCTCCACGAACGCTTGCCCACTGGAAAGACTCGTTCGAACGCCACTCGAACGCACAACGAATGTATGCTCTCTGGAATGATCCTGTTCGAATGCACCAAGAACGTGCCTCGAACATTTGCTCTCTGGAATGCTCATGTTCGAACCCAATAGAGAACGTGCCACTA